>JANHFN010055586.1:0-11328 GCA_032468175.1 Toxicocalamus goodenoughensis
TCATCTTCTCTAAGTTTCTGAGATTCTGACTGTGGTGCAAGTTCTTTCTCTTCGGAGAGTTGTTCTTCCTGACTTCTCGTATTTAAATCTTCTCCACTTTCACATTCTTCCTCAGGTCCCAGATATTGTTCGCGAAATTGATGCGCTTTCTCTATTGTATCAATTTTATAATTTTTCTCCTGCCATGCTCCTTGGAGTCCTTCTGGGGTGAGCCATCTGAACGATATACCATTCTTAATTAATTGAGATGACAAAAACTAGTAGCCCCTTCTTTGCTCCCTAACTCTCCTAGGTATTTGCTTCAACATTACCACGTCATGATCTTTATATATCAGTGGCTCATCTCTGGTCTTGCCGTATAACATGTCTCGTATCGCCTTTCTCGTGAATCTGATGTGGATTTCTTGGGGTAGTCTGTGTCTTCGGGTGTAATGGGTATATACTCTGTAGACCTCATCAATGTCATTCTCAATTTCCTATTTGTCTTTCTGTAGGGCTGTTGCTATCAAATTCACCATTATTTCATGTAAATCTTCCTTTTTATCTTCAACAACATTCTGGAATCTCAAATAAAATGCTTTTTCTAATTCTATGTGCACCAAAGAATCCTGAAGTTCACAATATAAAACTGTCCAATTTTGTTCTGATTCCTCTAATCTCTTTTCCACCACCTCAGTTTTAATTTTTGTTCATTTTTTGTCATTGGCTCCTGGATCTTTCCGATTTTACTATCTAAATTTTGTATCTCAATCTTCACTCCTCCTATTTCCATTCTCATTTCTAATTTCATGTCTTCGTGATTTCTCGCTATCAGTTCATGGGTTTTAACCATCATTTCCTGCATCATGGCAAGCGTTGACTGTACTGCCTGCAAACTTTGGGCGGAACTTGTCTTTTCCTCCAATAACATTGCATCAATCGATCTCTCTCCCAGAGGTGAAGATGTCGCTGTTGTAGGTTTCTTCCCTGATTTTACATTTGTAGTTATTGTTGCCATTTTAATTATTTGTACAAGCTCTCTCCAATCTACCATCAACTCTCCTAATAGAGTTATATTGTCTTCTCCTTTAAATACAGTACACGTATTAATACATATATTGTTAAATGAGAATTTTCTATTATAGGTAGTGCCAGACAGATCTTATTTCAATTTCTTAAGTGGTCAAATATTCTAAGATTTAGAGAGTTAAATATTAATCCAATATATATTTAATTAATCCACTATAGATACAAGTAAGTAAATACTAATATGTTTAACCAGAAAAGCACCAAATCTATGTAATCATGAAAATATTGTAAATAGTTAAAGCACTCAATTCATTAATATATTTAAATATATGAATTCATCTTTTTCTTTAAGGATATATATTTAATCAAAGTAGGTAATTCTAATTTCTTATTTTTTTCCCCTTAGATTTCTTATATAGTACTTTTAAACAAAAATTGATTGGTATAGTTTATCAGTAGAAAAATAAAATTAGAATAATAATACTATAATAATACTATATAATTATTCTTTGACTATCTATTTGATATGTTTATAGAATCACTTTCCAACAATTATACAATTAATCAAAACAATTCAATCAGCATTAAACAATACTCTATATAGAAATTTCTAGTATATTTATCTCTATCAAATTAATTTTCTACCAACATCACTTAAATAGACTTGTATCTTACCAATATCTATTAAATCAGATCCAGTGATTTTTTTTTGTTAATTATCTTACATCAGGTCTTAATTCAAAATGTCCTCGTTCCAAATTGCACTGTCACTTTCTCAGTTTGTGTATTTTCTTGTTGCTCTTTTATTCTTTTATTCCCGCACAGTCACAGTTTCACTTATAAACCTTAAATAAGTTTTTGTTATTATGTTGTCAGGATTGTCTATTAAAATTTATCAGTTTAAGGTTTCTTTTCCCCAGTCCTTTCTTCCGATCTTTCAACGCAGTAAAAGTTCGTTCCCTAGTTTTACACTCTTAATTGTCCTTTCATTTTCCTATAGCACTTAATCACTTTCACTTCTTTTTCTTTGAGGCTAAATGGTGGCTAGAAACAGTATCCAGGAACTTGAAGACTTAATTTCATGCAGCTTTTGCATGGATGAAATTTCTGCTCCTATTGCGTGGGAGATTGGTTGGGGATGTGGAAACTGGAAGAGAGCATGTTGCTTCTGGAATACCTACAGGAGTATAGTTTTCTCTTTCTTTTTCCCTCCCTCTCTGTTTCTCATGTCTCTCTCTCTCTCTCCTCCATGGCAAGAGCAGCAGCATCAGTCAGTGTCTCAGGAGAAAAGTTGTGGCCCTCCCACATATTCCTCCCATCTTGCCTTGAGTAGCCTCACGCAGCACCAAACTTAGCATCAAATTTAGCGCACTTCACAAACGAGGAGGCGCCATTTGTGAAGCATGCTAAGTTTAAAGGTGCTGCACAGCGTGTTCCCCTCCCCCCATATTTCACACGCTGCACACGCTGAGCAGCACGTGCTGCGGAGCACCTTTAAACTTCACACATTTTACAAATTGCCACCACATTTGTGAAGCACGCCTCCCCCCAATATTTCCCTCGCTGCAAGCAGCTTTGCGCTGCACAGCACCTTTAAACTGCACATTTTACAAATGAGAAGGGGATTCCAGGGCCATTGCTGCCACATTTGTGAAGTGCGGCTTCCTCCCATGTTTCCCTTGCTGCAAGCAGCCTTCCCAGCTTCCCTTCCCCAAGGGGGAAGCATAGCAATGGGGAGGAAAGGCAAGCAGTTGAGCCCCAGCCCAAGGCTTGCCATACCTGGTGGGGGGGATGAAGCAGCAGCGAGACTACAATGGTGATGGCAGCAATGGCAGCGATTCTGGCAGCATCGGGGCTTCCAGGACCAGCTCCCCACCCTGCCATCCATCAGCTGTTTGTGTGGGCAAGGAGGGGCGGGGCCAACAGGGAGGGGTGAGGCCAGCCAGTGGTGAGATTTGCCAGTTCTCTGAACTGCACAGAATCATAACATCTGGTTCTATAGAACCGGACAGAACCAGTTGAATCCCACCCTGGTTATAAGGGACTTTTCTTATTTAAGGGTCTAATATTTCATTTTTTTAAAAAAATGAATGCATCTTTTTATGAAGAAAGCGTATGTGGTACTTCATCTTCTGACTTGAAATAAGTGAGAAAAACAAGGCTTTCATTTTTAAATATTAATTTTCACTGATCTAGAGCAGGGGTGTCAAACTGGCGGCCCATGAGCTGGTTGTGTCACTTGCGGGCCACGCCCACCCCAGTTCCCCAAAGGGGGGAAACATCACAATACGTCACATGATGGCAATGTGATGCCACAAGCTTGACACCCATGATCTAGAGTCTGAAAGAAGTAAAAATGAAAAAAAGAAAACCAAATATATCTACCAAATTTGAGCTAAAGAAATTGTGATTATTGTGTTTATCTCTTCTTTATTTAAAGTATTTCATTGTTTATATTTGTCCATAAGTACATGATTTCCTAAGTCTTCAACTGTTACTTATAATGCTGTTTTTTTTTCATTCCAGAACAGTTTCGACCTCCCCAAAATATTACTGTGGATTATAGTTCACCATTATATTATAATGTCCAGTGGGAACCTCCTCCAAACTCTCGTAAACTTGGAAGTAATTGCTTTGAGTTCCAAATAAAGGTAAGAACCAACAAGTCAAAAAATTTCCTTGCCAGCCTAATGTCAATTTTTAGATTTGAAAATGACATCCATAGGAAAACAAATATTTCAAATTTTGAAAAGATTGCCAGATTGTCATTGATTTAAAGAATATAGAAGTGCTGTTTCATGGTTTCATGTACAGGAATAAGACAGGATAAAAATCCCAGAAATACTTGGATGAAGGGATTCTTATTGTCCCAAATACCCTAGGACAGGTTCTCAACCTGTGGCCTATGGATCCCTGGGGGTCCACTATGTCGTCATAGGGAGTCCAGGAAGGCTTGAAGAAATGTTATGCTTTAAATCTTGAGTTAAGTCTTGGGGATCCATGGTCATGATCTGTGGCCACAAAAGTTATTTAAAGGGAAACCACAGTGAAGAGAAGATTGCGAACCCTCAAGGTAATAGGTGGGCTTTTCTACCCACCAGGCACTCCCAGTAGTGGTGGGATTCAAATTTTTTTTACTACCAGTTCTGTGGGCGTGGCTTAGTGGGTGTGGTAGCAGAAGGATACTATAAAATCTCCAGTCAGAGATGGTATTTGCCGGTTCTCTGAACTACTCAAAATTTCTGCTACAGGTCAGAACCTGCTGAATACCACCTCTGACTCTCAGCTATACAATAAACTAAATCTATTGCCAAGGTAAGTTGGGAATATTAATCACTCTCTTGTACTAATTAGTACAAGGAGGCTTGTGTTAGATCTGCACTGATTGCCAACTAGACTATGCAAAGCAACTGGAAGCAATGCTTCACAACATGTGAAGAGGCTTTGCTAAGTTATGTTTGTATGTATACATCTGCAGACATAACAACTTTGTTTTGCTGGTGATTCTGAGGGAAATGTTTTGTGTGTTGAAGTGTTTTCTATGGAATCATAGAAACTTTGCCAGAGAGTATCTCTTTCACCTGGTTTGATTCATTTCACTCTAATTTCAATATTGTAATCTATTTAGCTTTCATATTTATATTGTGTTATCTTCTTTGAGTATTTGCTAAAGGAGAAAGAAGGGGCTATTGTATAAATCAAATATGGTTGCCTACAAGTGCAGGTTAACTGGATGCAGGAAGGCAAAAATGTTCATCAGAATAGGATTATCGTCAGGTAGCAGGCCTGTTTCCATAATTAAAATGAGAAGTAATTAAAATAAAAGAGTTCTGATATTTAGGAAGAAAAAATGAAGGTCTGCTCAAAAAATAAATGACCCATTGCAAAATAAATGCTACTGGGCCTACAACAAATCAAAAGGGGTATATAAACAAAAATTGTTTTTCTCTTTTCAGTTACATGGTTAGCAAAGAAGTAAAGTAATGGCATGAAATCATTAGCAGAAACAGCGTAAAGGAACTGGCTAGTGCTTCTCTACTACAGATAGTTCTTGACTTAAGACCACAACTGAGCCCAAAATTTCTGTTGCTATGTGAGACAGTGGTTAAGTGAATTTTGCCTCATCTTACAACCTTTCTGGCCACAGGTGTTACAGGAATCACTGCAGTTGTTTAAGATTAAAATTTAACATTGTTGTTAAGTGAATCTTGCTTCCCCATTGACTTTGCTTGTCAGAAGGTTGCAAAATTACATGACCTTGGAACATTACAAGCGCCATGAATATGAGTCGGTTGCCAAGTGTTTGCATTTTGATCATGTGACCATGGGGATACTGTCATAAGTGTTAAAATAGTCTTAAGTCTTTTTTTCAGTGGTGTTGCAACTTTGAACTATCACTAAATGAACTGTTGTAAGTCAAAAATTACCTGTACAATATTTGTAAGAAATGAGGACATAGTTCATTCAGCAAGCATAGCACCAGAGAGGCTGCAAGAGATGATAATTAGTTCAGATAATTAAACATAGGAATGTCTCCAAAGAAATGTTGCCTGTAAGATAACATAAATAAAAGTGTTTAAAGGGAAAGTAAATAAATACTCTTCCTTCCCAACACTTTCTTCTCGCTATACTTATCATTTGGCCATTATAATTATTATAAACAACTGACTGTGGGAAATGTATACCGGTTTAGAAAAGGACAAAATTATCAATACTAGTAACTATTTTATTTTCCCCCTTTATTTTCAAGGATGAACGCAGGAATACAATCATTAATGTAAGTGTTGTCACCTAATAAATTGCCATTTGTTTAATCATCTCATTCTGTCTAAATTTGCTATTACTGTTCAGATTTGATCCAAAATAGAAAATAGTGTTGAAAATTTTCCAGGAACTCTAAATATGAAGAGGTACATGAACAAAATTGATAGTTGGACAGAATTTCATTTTTCATCAGAAAGATTTTTTTAATAAATAAAAATAGGCAGAATAACACTAATGTAAAAGGTCACACCACAAGAAATTTCATTGGAAACTGCTGCTAAGGAAGGGAGAAGTGGACATACAGGTCTTAAAATTAGGTGATCAGGATGCTATATAATTCAAGGTCAGTTATTTTCTTCATATAGAAAAACAAATATTATACAGAAGGAATCAGATTTAATCCAAGAAAACCATATACAATTTAAAAAGTAACCATCAAGCCTCTTAGGTGTCAGAGTTCTAAATTTTGGAAACAATCAAGAGTTGTCTACCTCCAGTTTTAAAAAAATAAAAATTGTTCTCCACAGGCACAGCATCAAAGTGTCATTCCTTGTTTCTATGGCATTCCTTGGAATGTATGAATATGTGCTGTTAAATTAGGAACATTCGTAGCTTAAACCAGAAAGATGGAAGATATTCTAAATCTACAATTTAATTATTGGTTTATTGATTGTTTTTAGAGATGAATACTGAGTTTGCTTTTTGTCCAATCAATTGGGAGCAAAATAGAAAACCCTTGCACTTGGTCCCAGTGGGAATTGTAGTAATTTTTAATGAATTCTCCAGATCCTAGATCATAGGACTTATCAGAGTTCAGAACGACTCTGATAAGTCAAAATAATAATGCTATTCCCTCGTCTTTTCTTGCAAAAAGGGCAAAAATAGGGCAGTTATTAATTTTTTTATTGTAATATCAAGTTTTAACCTCATATTCTAACATTCAATAGTAGTTTGTTTTCTTTGTATAATTCAATTTTAAAAAACATTTCATAGTCACAAAGAAATGGAAGCAAGGTTTGAAATTAAAAATGAGTTTTTACAATATTTCTTTTCATTAATAAGCAAAACATTAACTATAGTATGATTGTCCCAAAGGTGCTGTTCAAGAAGCAACTGGATTTTCTGGTTTTTCTTTGAAGATATTTAACTTCTCACAAAGGTAGACTACCATTGTAATTAGCATGCACTGAGGGGGGGTGCACCTGCCCGGGGAGTGCGCACATGTCCGTGGGTGGGGCACATGCATGCGTGGGATGGGGAGGTGTGCATGCATGGGGTGGGGATCATGCACACATGCATGAGGGTGGAGAGGTCATGCATGCATGTGCTGGGGCAGAGTGCACGCACAGGGTGCGCGCATGTTGCATTTTGGGGACTTGGTGCCAAAAAGGTTAGCCATCACTGCAATAGAGCAAATCTGTAAATTAAAAATATCAGAAAAGAAATGAAGAGCTGAAGAAGCTTCTTGGATGAGAAATAAAATGTCTTCAAAGAAAAACCAGAAAGTCCGGTTGCCTCTTGAAAACCATCTTTGGGACAACCATGACCTGGATGACTGAGAATCTCCATAGTCATTTAGCAATATAAAGTGATTGATTCAAGATAAATTGTATTTTTATACTGAGAATTGTAATTTCATCAAGCAAAAATTTAAGTACTGGTAGATAAATGTTTTGCTTTTAGGTAACAGAAAAAACACGCAATTTCGCAAAGCCTGCAAAATATATCTTAAGAATTCGCTCAGTTGGACACTTTACGTGTCCAATTTCAAAAGAAATGAATGGAGAATGGAGTGAACCTATTGAGTTTGGTAATTTATTTTTTCCTTAATTATTTTTTCTTCTTGATGCTAACATTCTAATAAACAGCTCGTTATGAGCTTCCTAATATCAAAATGATCACTGAAAAATAAGATAATATTGATCTATTTAGGTAATTCCTCAAGATACTTTGGTAGCAAAATTTAAAAAAATTATGGAACTTAAAATTTTTAGAGTCTCAGACTGTGAGTTCTGCTTTTAATGCAAACAATCTTAGAGAGAATAAATTTAAATTCTACAAACATAACCCCCCCCCCATTTTTGCTACTATATTGAAGACTTGTAATAAATAAGCTATTACAGTTTAATTATGTTTATGTGGATAAAATTCCAATTTAAAGTAAAAAAAATAGAACATGATAATTAGAACCTGTTCCACTACGATGGGTCATTTGGCAGCAATTATTATTGTTTTTCACTAAGATGTTAAAATGCACAAGATATTAATGGAATGTGAAAATTAATACTTGATTTGACAGATTCAAAAATACTATATAATTAAAATGTATAATAGCGTATTAATTTAGATTTAGATCATCATTTCTTAACTGGGTCACAGAATGTGATTGTAGGAGAAGAGAAGGCACAGCTGGAAGGCAGACTAAAACACATCATCAGTTTGTAGTCCTTGTGTTGCCAAATCCAGTCCCCCATGAATTCTGTTGACCCTTATCTAGTGCCCATTTAGCACTGAATGTTAGTTGACAATGACTTTGAACCTAACAAACCCTCCTGGTTATTTGTTCCCGATACTGGTGTTTGAATAGAACTGGCAACAAATAAATCCATTCCATACTGGCATAAACCATTGGGAAGGACTAATCTGAAATTAATTTGTAACAGATATTTCATAGATGCTCATTCATAGTAAAACTGGTACATCTGTCAAATAATTTTCACCAAAAAATTGTTGGAGCAAGAATAGGTGAATGGTACTATAGAATCTGTCGTGGAAAGATAATTGTAAAGCAATATATTTGTAAAAGCCAGTGCCATCACAAAACCAAAGGTTGTCATAAATGCACAATTAGCATGGTTAAATTTATTTCTCGAATATATCACTGTAACACATTGGAACTATTATTACACTCTTATTATCAGTATGTATGGAGACCCAAACTTGTAAACTGGTTAAGGCATCAGGCTAGAAACCAAAAGATTGTAACAGAAAATTACTTCCAAAATCTTATCAAGAAAACTGCAGGGACGTGTTCAGGCAATTGCCTGGAATTGAGATTGACTCAAAGGCACCAAATATATATATGTATGTATGTATGTGTGTGTGTGTGTGTGTGTGTGTGTATATATGTATATGTATATGTGTGTATATATATGTATATATATATATAATATAGTTAAAATAGTGATTGACACATTCTGATAAAGATTAGAAACATTATCATTTGAAACAAAATTATTAAATTAAATTTTATTAAATTTCTATACCGCCCCTCTCCCCTACCTCCTAACTTTAAAATTTTACATTAATTTTAAAAATAAAAAAGATCTAATGACCAATGTAAAATGGGCTTGAATATCTTTACAGATTACAATAATATACATACACACACACGAAAAATGACAAAAAAGTATGAAAAAACATGATATCCCATTTGTTTTTGGCATCTTTAATTTGCGATGTAATATTCTTTTGTTCATTGATAATAACAACTTGTAATGCTAGAGATATTTGCTGTATCCCATCATAGTAAACAATAATAAACATAACTTTATTTTTAAATACAAATTATGTCAATAAAATCAAATTACTCTTCCTCCCGCCATGAATATTCCTAATTCCTTATCAACTTTATTCTAAAGATAATGGATGTGTGAGACAAAGATTCATTTTTAAAAATACTTTTTACATTTTTTGATGGTAGCAGAATAACAACAAAACAACTTCCAAAATTCCTGAGTTAGCCATTGTATTTCTATTTAATGAACACACAAAAACTGGATTTTGATTACCTGGTCACATCTGCTGATCTGAAGCCACTGATTAGCTATAAGGAAGCTCTAAATTCAACATTCTCTTTTTGGATTATAAGTTTTTCTCTCAAGTTTTAATGACATTTTGAGTTTGAGACAAAGTGATTGGACTAAAAATCTACTGCTATCTTCCAAGTTCACAGCAGATTTGAAGGGCTACATTTATTTTCTCCACTGCAGGATCATTTTAGGAATTTCTATAAAATACCTGATACAGGTTAACGGAAAACATGAAAATAAACATATTTGTAATTCTGTTTAGGGTTAACTTGGCTTTCTTAGATGACCAAATTTGCTCTCCTACAAAGAAGTAGTGGCCAAATTGTACATTATTTCCAAAATAGAAATGTACAAATCAGTATTTGTTCAATTAGTTTTGTTTTCCTGCTTCCGATGGTACCATATTTATATACAGCTATATTAAAATTATTTCATTAAATATACTTATTAAAATAATGGTACCTATAAGGTCAAGGCTTTTTCTATTTTTTTCCTACCAAAAAAAGAGCTCTGAAGCCTGCTTCTTCATTGAGCTATATAATCATGTGGGTCTAAATCTCTCTTTAAATAAATCAGTATAAGAATACTAAAACCTATTGTTTCAGGTACTGACCCTGATGTGTTCCCTACACTGCCTTTAATCTTTGCTGCACTTGGAACCATAATGATAATTGTGCTTTTGATCTTGATTTGTAAAAGGTAAAATTTAATTATTTTTCATTGTTATGCAGACACAGAAAACAGTTTTCACTTTAACATCTTTTTGTCCTAGCAGCTGATAAATCTAGTCCTTTAAAAAATTCAAGTGCAAATTAGCACTTTGTCAACTAGACAAGAGGCCCATATTGAGAAAGGTGTAAGAATATATGTTTTACCTTAATAAAGACAACTTGTTTATGTAACATGATAGAAATAGATTGAATACAAGCATCGTTACACAACTATTAGGTTAAATTTACTTCTAAGAAGAGCAGAACAAAACTAATAAGTACCTTTAAAAAATTGCAAGGTACGTTTTGCTGATTGCTATGGATATAACTCTTAACAAAAACCTATCTTCTGCTTTAGGCCTGTTTTTGTAACAGATATTGAATCTTTGTCTTTTTATTTATTTTTATTTCATTGATTTCTCTCCACTTTTTCTTATCTTATTCCCCCCCCCCTTTTTTTTCCCCCTCCGAATGACTTTGGCTTCAAATTGCCTGCTGTAAGAATTCCTCTTGGCTGTTGTTCTCAGATACCTTTTTAAAATTAATATACTGCCTGTTTATTCTTTTTTTCCCCTTTGGTGCAATTGGGTTAATAAAGGTTCAAAAGAATGCTTTTTGTATTTTATGGAACAGAATCTATCTGAACCCTATGCTTATTTCTGTATCTAGTTTTGTAAAAGATGATTCGATGCACTTAGTGGTTTTTTAAAGTGGTTTTTGTTCTGCTCTCAGACCTTGTAGAATTGATAGAATTAAACACAAAGAGTTACTAGTCTTATACTTTAGAAGAATGTTGTGTCAATGCTGTTGCACATTTTCAGGCACCTATAACAGGGTTATTTCAAGAGAAGAATCTGGGATAATGCTCCAAATTAGGGGGTTGGATAATGCTCCTTCCGGGGGTTGGACTAGATGACCTTCAAGGTCCCTTCCAACTCTGATTATCTGTTATCTGTTAAATCTTTCTTTGTACAGGAACCACATATGGGAAAAACTTACTGACCCAGTTCCCCAACCAAAAGATATAATGTGGC
>JANHFN010055907.1:0-11316 GCA_032468175.1 Toxicocalamus goodenoughensis
GGGGGAGTAGAACTCCTTAGCATCAGAGCGTGTTAATAATAATAATATAGGAAATGCTAATGCTCTGATGGTCATTTCGAAACATCCTTTCTTAGTGAACACCTAGAAGCCAAGAAGAACATAAGTGCCAAATTTCAAGTTTGTAGGCTTTATGGTTCTGGAGTTTTTGTGATGATGCGTGAGGGGTATTTTATATATAGATACCACTTAAGCACTATAAGTAGATTATTCACCTATAATTAAGGCCAAAGACAAATGCATATTCTAGCATTTTCAATGCATTTTTAATACAATGGTTATAAGGTGGGAAAGGCAAATAGAGGTGGTCCTCTACTTACAACAGCTTATTTAGTGATCATTCAAAGTTGCAATAGCACTGAAAAAAGTGACATAGACCATTTTTCACTGTTACAATCATTGCCGCATCCCCATGGTCACATGATCAAAATTCAGACGACTTATATTTATGATGCTCGCAGTGTCCCGGGATCCCCTTGTTCTGACCTCCTGACCAGCAAAGTTGATGGGAAAGACAAGCTTAATGACCGGGTTACTAATGTACCAACTGCAGCAATCCCCTTAACCACGGTGGCAAGGGATGTCGTAAAACAGGGCAAAGCTCACTTAACAACAGAAATGTTGAGCTAAATTGGAATCATAAGTCGAGGATTCCCTGTATAACACTACCCCCGCTAGCATGTCCCTTTTTTTTCCTGCAGGGCGAATTCTGCAGCCAGGGTGTCCGTGAAGGCCTGGTGGTCAGCTTCATCAAATCCCTTTGCCAGATCGCCCGGCAGTTCTGCGAGAGTTCGGGCGACAAAGGGGGATCCAGTCCGCCGGCTCTGTTGCTGCTCCTCTCCCGTCTCTGCTTGGATTACGAGACCGCCACCATCAGCTACATCCTTACCTTGACCGATGAGCAGTTCCTGGTACAGGTAGGGTCAGAGGCTGGCGAGAGTGTCAATTCAGATGTCCTGTGATGACCTGGGGTGTGGCACAAAGGCAACCCAGCCAGAGAATAAGTAGAGGTCTCTTTATTAGCTCCAACTTTGCCCCCAATGATCCAGTTACCTTCTGGTCTGGATAAAAACTCTCCCAGGAACCTGCAACTGCCTTTGGCTGCAGATATTCCAATCGAAAACGGTGTAAACCAAAAACTTTAAACTATAAATCCAACCCAGCAAGATAAGGTAACAATGAAGTAACATGGCAGTACATCCAACCAGTTGGGAGGATGTCAGGAACTGATAACAGTCAACACTAGATAAACTCAACAGTTTGTTCCCCTCCCAACTGCCTCTCCTTTAAACTCTCTTCCCAAGTGTGGCTAATGAAGGGAATCAGAGCCCTTTCCTCCCCCGTAAGCCATACAATTCACATTGCTCCCTTCTCCATTCCCCCCTGCGTGCCCTAGGATGAAGAGGGGATGGGCCTGGGTCTTCCTCTGAACTCCCTCTCCCTTGTTCTACCACTCCCCTGCTCTTCCCAGCCAGACTTTGCCCTCCCCCAGTTTCCTCCACAGCCAACAGATGGCTGTTCGTCTTCGTCCTCGGATTCAGACTCCGATGGGGGGGCATGACAAGTCCAAACCTTGCAGGGCTCTCTTTTCTTCTCTCAGAACTTCATCAGATCCAAATTCTGGTGAGCAGCACAGAGAAGATTGAAGCCTCCTCCTTGAGGCTGCAGACCTGACACTTCAGGAAGTCATAATTTATTTCAACACTAACATTACATATGACAGCTAGTCCTTAACTTACGACTGCAATTGGGGCTGGAATTTCAGTCCTAAGACGGAACACTCGTAAGTCAAGGCACCGAAGTTTACCTGTTTTTACAATAGTTGCTAAGGGAATCACAGAGCTGTAAATCCAAATATATTCTCCTGGAGGTCCATCTATCTTAAAGCATGCTGGCTGAAGAATTCTGGGAGTTGAAGTCTTCCCATCTTAATGCTGGCTAGGGAATTCTGGGAGTTAAAGTCCACCCATCTTAAAGCATGCTGGATGGAGAATTCTGGGAGTTGAAATCCACCCATCTTAAAGAATGCTGGCTGGGGAATTCTGGGAGTTGAAGTCCACCCATCTTAAAGAATGCTGGATGGAGAATTCTGGGAAATGCAGTCCACCCATCTTAAAGAATGCTGGCTAGAGAATTCTGGGAGTTGAAGTCCACCCATCTTAAAGCATTCTGGCTGGGTAAAGCTAAAAATCCATTGAGACAAGAAATGTAGAATAAAATAATTTTGTTCCCTGATCACCGCTATCGGAGGGACAAACATCTTTTTTTTTAAAAAAATTATTAAGCATTTTCCAACAATTTAAAAGCATGTTTACCTTTCCAACAAAGTTACAGCCTCATCAACTTTCATATTCATATATCCATTACTATGTTACTTTTATGTCTATTGTCTAACCAGATATACCAGGCGTCCCAGACTAAATAATACTCCATTTAATTTCTGTCTTTTGACTCTAGTCAGCCTGTCTATCTCCACACAGTCCAGAATTTTTCTTATCACTGGCCCCTCAGATGGCATATTTTCCTGTTTCCAGTACTATGCATACACAATCCTGGCCGCTTTTATTATATGTAAAATAATGTATACGTCTGTCTTAGTATGATCTCCCCTTAATATCCTAATAGAAACAGTTCCCATCTGAATTCAATTCCCCCCCCCCAATTATTTCCTCTATCCACTTATGAGTCCTACTCCAATAACTTTTAGCTTCTGAACATGTCCACCACACTTGGAAGAAGGTGCCCTGTTTGTTTTTACATTTGCAGCAGTTTGGACTCCTGGTTGGGAACATCTTTGCCAATCTGGCAGGAGGTAAATACCATCTGTAGAACATTTTGTATATGGGGACAAACATCTTCTAATGGAAAAAAACTTTGTAAAGTATTATGCAACTACCCGTGAATTTAATTTTTTTGAAATAAAGCCACAGCAAGCTAATGACAGGAGAAGGAACACATGTACACAATGCCACTTTTGCACAATTTGTCCTCGCCGTTTCCTTATTGCAATACATCGAGGGTTGCTTGCGCCATTGCACGGGCCCTCCTGCAATACTCAAAGGTACCATTTCCTGCTCTTGAGCTGTGGGGGGAAGCCCAAGGAAAAACCCAGAGTGGCTCAGGCTGGGAGCAGCTTCTGAGCTGAGCCCCTTATGCAAGTTCTCTTCAGGATCCAGATTGGGTATAGGGGGAAAATGTTGCATATTGGTGACATTAGCCAGTAATCCTATATTAAGTTTGGCATCCACGTCTGGCTCGGATTAAGGACTCTGTTTACAAAACTAGGCACTTAACTGCATGGAGTCGACACCTCTAACCTGTCAATAATAATAACCTGCTTCTAATAAATAATTGGATTTCTTTTGAAACTTGGCTCGAGACTCATGAATGAATTAGAGCATCCGTCGGAACACTGACATATCCAGTGTTTCTCAATTTGATAACTTTCAGATGAGTGGACTTCAGCTCCCAGAATTCCCCAATTCTGAGAGTAGAAGTCAATCCATTTTAATGCATGCTGTCTGGGGAATTCTGGGAGTTGAAGTCCACCCATCTTCAAGTTGTCAAGTTGTGAACGCTACCTCTCAGCATTGGTGTACCTGGTGTTTCCAGTTTTCTAATATACACCGAGGCAGATCTTTTTACACACATAAATAACACCTGCCTTATACCAGATGGGTGAAAGATGGCAATCGTTGTCCCCATATATAAAAAAAGGAAATAAAAAGGATCCTACTAATTATAGGCCCATCGATCTGATATTGCAAGCAAAAATATATGCTTTTAAATAGAATTGAAATCTGGGTAGAGGGGAACCATATCCTCGCAGGAGGTGCTCCCATTGCAGCCCTGGTCAAAAGGGCCCAGCAGAGATGATCCTACCTGAGACTTCTCAGAAAACAACAACTGAATGAGAAACCGCTGGGAACCTTCTACCGCTGCACCATAGAGAGCATTTTAACTTACTTCACCTCTGTATGGTTTGCCAATTGCACCAGGGCAGATAGGAAAGCACTCCAGTGGGTGAACGTCATTCCCCCTCAGAGGATCATGGGTTGCCTTCTCCCCTCTTTGGAAGAGCTTTATAGCTCCCGCTGCCTTAAGAAAGTTCAGAACATCCTCCAAGATCCTTCTCATCCTGGGAACCCCTTTTTTGAACCATTACTATCTGGCAGACGGTACAGGACAGTAAAAAACAAGGACAAACAGGCTGAAAAACAGCTTCTATCCCAGGGCAGTAGCTCTGTTGAATTCTGCTGTATAGTGCTGTGTTGGTGTGGTGTCATACCTCCAGTTCAATGTGTGAAGGGTGAAGGATGTGTGTTTGTGTTTATTTTCACGGTCATGATGTGCACTGAAGATGGTGTTTCATTTCGTTGTATGAGGTGCAATGACAATAAAGTAAACTAGTGGACCAACCCACCCTGCCCAATTTGGCAGGCCTGCCTTTTTTCTTACTTTGCTCCAGTCTGATTTCATCGCACATCCCACACTCCCAGACAGAAATTGGTCCTTGCCACAGATAAGTGCTGTTTTTGAATAATTTTGTCCAGACAGATCTGATTGCGCAGAAGGTTTGGATGCGCCATTGAAAAAGAGGGTATTTTAAATAAATTAAATTTTTATTAATGAAACAACAAAAAGAAAAAAACATTTAAAAAAGAACAAGAAAAAGAGTTTGGAATTTCTGGGGAACATTCTGGTTTTCTGGTGGCTTTTGGGAGGTGGGAGGTGGCATCTAGGGCAGACCTTTGTTTAATACGTGGGTCAAGGTTTTGCCGTATGTGCAGACAAAAGAGCCACCACACAACCACACTTCAGCCACATCTGGCTCTGAGCTTGCTTCACTGCATTGGACTCTAGCTCATTCTGGTTGCTGGGAGAAGCTGTTTCAGGGCACTTTTTTGCACACACCTGCGTGTGCAAATGCTGCATTTTTTTGCCCTCCTCCCTCCCTCTTCCCCACAAGCAATCTTGCTGTTTTTCTGCCATTTTCTGTGCTTGGGGCCAGCTTTTTCTGCCACAGGTGTCCTCTGGTGGCTCCGAGATGGAAGAAGCTTGGGGAGCTCTTGAGGAACGCTGCCTTCCTGAAGCATGGCTTGCTCTGGATGGCTGCCGGGCATTGGGGGGCCAGTTCCCGCCGCCCCTGACGGTCAGAGGCTCTTTCTCGGATAACATTCGGGTGGCCGCATGGCAGGTCAAAGCCCCAAGCAAATATTGGGAAGAATTGTCGTGCAACAGGGGAGCTTCACCAAAGCAGGTTTGTGTGCCGGGTGACTTGATTTTAACCCGTCGTGTGGGGTTGGGGGATTTGCATCAGCTTTTGGGTGAGAAGAAACCCAACTTGTTTGCTTCTGTTTGTGAGTTATGATTAGGAGCTCATCCCACAGAAGGCCAAAGACCCGTTACCCTTTTCTGCCTCCCCAGGACTGAATCTGTCACGGCTCCAAAACCAGAGTTTATGCAGTATGCAGACTGCAGGCTTTCCCTGTTTTGGTCCAACCTGAGAGGCTTCCCCATAGATGGTTTTTAGAGTTATGCCAAGTGTTTTCGCCAGTCATTTTCAAGCCCATTTTTAGGACCCTAAACCCCGCAGCTTGGGGGGGGGGGAATGATCTCAGGATAGCATTTCTCCTCTTGCTTTGAGTTGCCATTTCTGGTTCCTGATAGCTTGAGGATCAGAATGGGAGCCTCCCTTTGCTGTCTGTGCAGACCCTCCTGTGCGCCCCCTGCCCCCCACACCAGGAGTTTCAGTCAGGGGTTCCCCTGGACTGTCTTTGGGTCAGGAGCTGACTTAGCTTGGGGCGCCCTGCAAGGGGATCTCTGAATGCTGCCTGCATGGAAGGCAAACCTTGGGGAAGCATCTTCTACCTCCTGGTCTTGCAGGGAGCAGAGTGAAGGCAGGTGGGAGAAGGAACCCCACAACTCTCTTGGGCACACTAGAGTTACTAGTTTGTCTGTAAGATGCCAGAAGGTGTTTACATTTTCCCCTCCTTTGAAAACGTTCCAAATAGAAACAGGGCAGAGATCCTATTGGGGGAGCTTAAAATGCAGGTGGAGATACAGTTTAGTTTAGTTTATTAGTTTAGTTTATTAGTTTTCTATACCGCCCCTCTCCCGAAGGACTCGGGGCGGTGTACAGCAAATTAAAAAATACAGAGAGTACAAAAATGTAAAATTTTAAAAAACAATTAAAAAGAAATATTTAAATGTGCTGTCAATTAATTAATTAATTAAACCCCCCCCCTAAAAAACCCCAGCTCCACCAGACAATAAAAGTGGAATAAAAACACAACGGAGGGTTAGAAGGACTAGGGGTCCCCGGCTGACTTAAAGAGGTGGGTTTTTAGTGTTCGGCGGAAGGTCAGGAGGTCCGTGGCTGTTCTTATCTACAGCCCCTCCCAGAGCATTTCCTTCCCAATTGGAGGGGGTCTTGGTCTGTGCATCCTGTTGAACCCGTGTCCCCTAGTAGTTAGCACTAACCTCCTGGTATGCAAGGAGCCCAAAGCTGGAAGGAAGCAGAACAAAGGGGGGGGGAGGGGGGCCCCCAGGCCAATCTTTCTTATTGACCCTAAGTGGGCTTTCCTTCCTCCCCTTCAGGCCTTTGAAAGGGAGCCCTGGTTCACTTTGTGGCTCTGGAGGTGAGTAGAAGGCTTGAGCAAATTTAATGAATGTGATGAACCATGAAAGCGGCTAACAAAGCCATGGAGCAGGATGTGCACAATCCAATTAAAGCTGTTCAACATCCCAAGATGTTCCTCTGCCAGACTTCCTTGCACCCTCTTGCGGCCTCTTTGCCGTGTGCAGTGTGTCTTTGGAGTGAACAATGGGGGGGGGGGGTAGATTGCTAGTTTTCCCTCCGGTGGGGAATGGCTCCAAGGACAAAGTAGATGTAGAGATATTTTTGTGGTGGGTGGAGGGAGGCCAGAAGATTGGAGCTCAGCAGTTGTCCATTTGTGCAGATAGATCCTTTGGCACTGATATAACAAGGAACACAAGAAGGTGGCAGCTGACCAGGGCTGGGCATGATGTTCGATGAACATTGCAGGGTCCTGCCAGGGAGACCTGGAGGAGATGGAAAGGGATGACCTAAAGGGCTTCTAGTTGGATGCCAGAGGAGACCTGCCCTCCGGCCCTTCAGAGGACTAGAACCCTTGAATCCCCTGCAGGGAGGCAGGCTTTAGTCCAGGTTGGGGAAAGGGGCCCTTTGGAACGAGCTGCTTCAACCCTCCTGGCTTTGCGGAACAGGCCTGCACTGACTTGATCTGGACCCAGGAGCCTCTATATCCTATCCTGCAAAAACTCCTGCTTTGCTTTTGGGAGCAACCTGGTGTGGGTGGGTTTTGGAGGCTGGAGTGGAGTGGAGTAGAGAAGAGTAGAATTCTTTATAGGCCAAGTGTGATTGGACACACAAGGAATTTGTCTTGGTGCAAATGCTCTCAGTGTGCGTAAAAGTGTCCTGCCTCCCAGAGGCCTTGTACGCCATTGTCTGTGTCGGTTTGTCTTGTGTCTGATACTGATACTGAACAAACAAGAATAGTGAGAAGCCAGTTCTGGTGTCCCCACTCCCAGTTCTTTTGGCAGCAGGTGGTTACTGCCAGGAGAGATTATGTTAACCATAATGCAACTACAGGTAAACGAACCAAGTCAGACTAGTGTTTTAGGCTCTAAGAAAGCTGCCTGCCTTCAACAAGCTGAGACAGACAGACACTAGGAAGGAGCCTTCCGTGGATAGTAATCCTAAAAGGGAAAACAATTCAAGATGCTTGCAAAACCCTGAAAAATTGGATAATGGAGGTCCAAGAAAAAAACAATACCACAGAGAAATAAAGAAGACATCAGACGAGACCAGCATGGCTGCAAAAAGAGCTCTGACAAATTTGACAATAAAGTAAAGGACAAAAAAGTAAAAAAAAAAAAAGGATCATGCCATAGAAGTGGGTCAGAGAAATGCTGTGGATATAATATGCTTGGAATTAGTGAGGCATTTGGCAAAGGGGGCAAAATTCACTTAACAGCTGTCTTGCTTGTAGTTGTAAATCAGGGACTGATATGGACACCTATGGAGACCCTCCATCCTTCAGGCCCTGGTTGACCCAAAGGGGCTTTTTCAAGAGGCAAGTGGACTTTCTGGTTTTTATTTGAAGACGTTTCACTTCTCATCCAAGAAGCTTCTTCAGCTCTGACCGGATGGTGTGGAATGGAAGGATTTACACTCAATATACTAAGGCAGAAACTTGTGCACCCCAAGGATAAAACACCCAAGCACAAATTGAGCAACATGGTATATGCAGTACAATGCAGTGAGCTATACATTGGGGAAACAAAACAATCACTCCGGCACAACATAAGACGAGTGTGCAACCTTAAACACTCAAAGAGCCATTTGGACCCGTTTCCCACAAAAACACCCACCAGGAGCCACAAAATCTGGATGGGCATGGCGAACTCGATGTCACTCACTCCCGCTCAGTCCCATGATCCCCTAGCCATGCCTACTCAACCATAAACCCTTCTCTCTCTCTCTCTTTCTCTCTCTGCCCCCTCCCTCTCTCTCCTCCTCTGTCTCCCCCTCTCCATCTCTCTCGGTGTATCTATCTCCCCCCTCTTGGAAAGCTGAGGCTGGGCCAAGCCGCCAAGTGCTCCTTAGGGCTCTTCGCTACTCCTGTTATTTCTTCTTGGAAATCCGGGCTTGCTAAGGAACAAACACCAATCTCAGCGGAGGCTTCCCTTCAGCTGATCCTCCCCCCTCTTCTCGTGATCCTTGACCAGCTATGGCAGGGCTGGGAGGGTGCACATGCATGGGGAGACCCCCCTCAAGCGAGCACCAAAGCCCAGCAAAGGTGCGCACGGGGTGGGTGGCTGCTTGCTTGAGGGTCTTAACAGGACATGGCTTCTCTCCTGTACTAAGGCTCCTGCCATTGCCTTGCTGTGTCACCCCAACACACACAGTTCTTTGGCCGAGCGTGGAAGGCACGAGCTCCAGCCCAAAGGAGGCGAAGGCTGCCTTATGCGCACACGTGGCATAAAGGCAGATACAGGGCTGCTTCGCTCTTGCACTAAAGCTACAACGAACCTCCTCCTCGTGACTCCCTGGCCGGGTAGGGTGGGGCCGGGAGGGTGTGCACATGCAGGGAGAGCCTCAAGCGAGTGGCCTGAAGGGAAGCTTCTGCTGCAGCTGGTGATCATTCCTCAGCCAGTCCAGATTTCCAAAAAGAAGAAATAAAAGGAGTAGCAAGAGCTTGCTAGCTTGGCCCAGTCGTGCTTTCCAAGACAGAAGAGACAGAAAGCACGAGAGAGAGAGAGAGACAGAGAGGGGGAACCGGCAGATGGGCGAGTGTCTTTGGCGAGGGCTTTCTCTGAGCATGAACCCCGGGGTGGGCGTGCAAGGTTCAGTGAGGCCAGCTCCCTTTTCCCGCTGCCCTGAATCTCTTAAAGCCATGTCTGGGCACTGCTGGCCCATCCCCCTTTCCAACATCCCCTCTCCCGGATCCCATTCCCACTCCGCCAGCCCTCGTGTTAGTGAGGCTGGCGTCGGTCGCGGCTGGGCCGGGCCAGTGTCTCAGGGCAGAGAGCAGGTTGCGCATCTTCCCAAGTGACCAAGGCATGCCCAGCATCAACAAAGGCCGGAAGAAGCTCCAGCAAGAGTGAGGTGCCAGAGAATCATCGCTGGCCACTTCTTCATCCTCCACCATTGCCCTTACCTTCTCAGGCCACGTAGGTGATGGGACAGGGAGCCACAGCAGAGGGCCCAAAAAGGTGCATGGAGCTCCAGAGCCGCGGATTGCCAACACCTGACATAGGAGTACAAACCCATCAGGACTAGATTCAGCAGTCCATCTGCCTTTAAAAAACAAAGGCCCTTCTTTTGAAGACAGCAAAGTCCACAGTTTGTACAGAGAGGATCGCTTTGAAAGAGGGGTCAAAGAGGCCATCTATGTTAAAATCAGTCGTGAAGATCTGTGGTGCATCATGTCAAAGTCTGGGTGCCCTGACAGATTCATCCTAATGGTACATCAGTTCCACGATGGCATGACAGCTCATGTTCTGGACAACGGAGAAGCTTCATAGGCCTTTCCTGTTACAAAATGGCGTTAAACAAGGGTGCCTATTGGCACTGACCCTGTTCAGCATAATGTTCTCACCCATGCTGTCAGACGCCTTCCAGAACAATTCCTTGGGAGTCAGCCTGAGATACAGAACTGATGGAAAACTGTTCAACTTGTGAAGACTCCAGGCTGTCACCAAGATAAAGGAGACTGTGCTACAAGACCTCCTTTTTCCTGACAACTGTGCCCTGAATGCTGGATCAGAGCAAGAAATGCAAGCCAGTGTAGGCAAATTCGCAGCAGCATGCGACAACTTCAGCGTTCTCATTAACACAAAGAAGACTGAAGTGATGCACCAGCCAGCTCCGAAAACCCAATACCAAGAGCCCAATACCATCACAGTAAAGGGACAAAAGCTGCAGTGTAGAGTTGTAATTGCAGAAACGTTCCAATCTCGCAAGCAGTGGACCAATTTACATACCTTGGCAGCATCCTCTCTGACAGAGTAACAATTGACATTGAGGTCAACTGCAGAATTGCCAAGGCAAGCTCTGCATTTGGCAGACTACTGACCAGTGTGTGGGACTGCCATGGAATAAGCCTTGCTACAAAGCTCAAAGTCTACCGAGCAGTAGTGCTAACTACCCTGATGTATGCCAGTGAGACTTGGACTGTATACAGGAGGCACGCTAGGCAACTGAAGCACTTCCACATGACCTGCCTGCACAGACTTCTGAGGATCCGGTGGCAGGATAACGTGCCAGATACCGAGGTCCTGTCCAGAGCAGGCCTGCCATCAGTCCACACCCTGCTGATGAAAGCCCAGACACGCTGGGCAGGCCATGTTGCAAGGATGCCAGTCCATCACATCCCTAAACAGCTCCTGTATGGTGAGCTGTCTCAAGGAAAGCGATCACAAGAAGGACAAAGGAAGGGACACAAAGACACATTGAAAGACTCCTTCAGGTCCCTGGATATCGACACCACCTCCTGGGAAACCCTGGTACAAGATCAATCGACGTGGCACACATTGATCCATCAAGGCTGCCAGCTATTTGAAGATAAAAGAACTACTACAGCACAAAAGAAGCACTCCGCAAAGCCAGAGCTGCAAATGCTGCAACAATGGTGCCCACACATATCTACCCAAAAGCCATCTTCCAATTACGTACATACAGTGTGTCAGTTGGTTACAATTTTTTTGTGCATCCTCTCCATAGTCCTCACTTACAATTGTTTGTATAGATTC
>JANHFN010056100.1:0-11307 GCA_032468175.1 Toxicocalamus goodenoughensis
GGCCTTCCCTGTGGGAACGGACCGGGCGGTGGGAGGAAGGCAGAAGGCGGACTCGAAGGTATCCAGGCCCCTTACCAGTTAGTGAATCATTTTCTTCTCTTTCCCTTTTTTTCAACTTATACACTAGCCATTTACCTGGCTTATTTTCATGTTCAAAAAAGTTTTGTTTTGCTATTTTAATTTTTTTGTGCCATTTCATCTTGCACTATTAGATTTAGTTTATGTTTTATTAAATTGGTTTTCTCTTTTCTCTTTTTTTTTTTTGCAGATCATTCTGAAGTTCTATCTCTAGTCTTTTAAGCTCTTCTTGTAGTATATTTTGCTGTTGTTTCTTTTTCTTGCTTCTTCTTGCTATATATGTTATTGCTAATCCTCGAATGTATGCTTTTGCCATATTCCAGACATTTTGTAGTGATGTTTCTTCTTTTCTATTTTCTTTAAAGAAAAATTCCAGTTCTTTTTCCATCATTTGTGTGAACTCCTTGTCTTTTAAAATAATTTGATTCATTGCCCATTTCTGTTTCTTCTTTTGTCCCCTCCATGTAACTTTTATAGGGTTGTAGTCTGCCCATATGTTCGTTTCTATGTGTTCGTTTCTCTTGGACATTCACACCATGTCTATTTTCAACCACGATTGATGTTTGCTCGAATAGAATGTATATTGGTTTGTCTTTGGGTTTAGCTCTCTCCATATATCCTGTAGATCTATTTTTTGGTGTTATTTCAGAAAAGGTTTTTGGAAGTGTTCTTATTATTTTACTTCTTTTGCTGCTTTTATAATCTATTTTAACATCCACAATTGTGTTGAAGTCCCCTATTATACATATATTTTTGTAGTCCATGAACTCTCTTGTTGAACTCTTCCTGCTTATTATTTGGAGTGTATATTGCAATCAAGAGGGTTTGTTTCTGGTTTATTAACACCTCCATCATTAGTATTCTCCCTTCTTCATCTGCTTATATTTGTTTGGTTTTTAACAATTTTCTAACATAGTGCCACCTCTCTTTTCTTTTGGTGTGCTAGTGACGAGTACAATTTCCCAATTTTGGGGTATTCCAATAGATTGCCATGTTGCTTTTTAATATGTACTTCTTGAAGGCAAATTATATCCAATTTTAATCTTTGTAGTTTTTTTCCTTTTTATGGGGGAGTTCAATCCATTCACGTTAACAGATAGTATCTTTACTTCATCTTCCATCTTTTCATTTATATATAGGTCTTACCCTTCTAGTTGTTCTTCTCTCTCTCTCTGTCCTTTTGTTCTTTCACCTTCTCATTCTGTTCACTCATTTTTCACCCTCACTCTTTCTTCTTGATCTAAGGCTTTTTCTTCTATTTGCATTTCATTTTCACTTTTACTTTCTATCTCCTCTCTACTTTCCTGTTCTTCATTTGCAGTAAAATGCTGTTCTAAAAATCCATGTGCTTTATCTAAAGTATCCACACTAATTTTTTTGTCTTGACAAGTAATCAGAATTCCTTCTGGTATCAGCTCTCTGAAATTAACGTTATAGTTAATAAGTTGTGCTGTCAAGAATTGATGCTGTCTCCCCTGCTCTCTAACTCTCCTAGGTATGTTTTAAGGTCACAATTTCTCTCCCTTTATACTTTGTAGGCTCGTCTCTAATTCTTTTGATATTTCATCTCTCAGCATCTTCTTGGTAAACCTCACATGCACCTCTTTTGGTAGTTTATGCCTTCTTGCATAGTTTGTATGAATTCTAAATATTTCCTCTATTTCTCTTCATAAATCATGTTTATTTTTCTGTAATACTCCAGCCAGCAGCTCTGTCATCACGTCAGCTAGGTCTTCCTCTTTCTCTTCCACAAATTCTGAAATCTCAAATAATAGGCCGCCTTTTCCACCTTGAGAAAGATTACTGTCTCTTCAAATTCTCTATTAGCCTGTGATAGCTTTTGGTCCATTTCTTCCCATTTTTTTTCTGTTTGCTCAGCCCTTATTTCTATTTTATGTATCAATGTTCATTCTCCGCTATCATTTGCTGGAAGTTCCCTATCTTTTCATGCATCTTACATATATCCCCCTTCATCTCCCCCATTTCATTTTTTTATCTCATCATGGTTCTTTGACATAACTTCCTGACTTTTGGTCATGGCTTCTTGGATCGATAGAAGCATCGTATGCATGCTTTGGGTAGAACTTGACTTCTCCAGACCTAGCATGCTTTCTATTGATTTTTGATTGGATGGGCTTGATGCTGCTGCTGATGTTTCTGAGGAGGGTGTAGATGAGGCTTCCTTTCCTATCCTCAATATGTTCAATGTACTTGTCATCTCTAATATTCAAAAGGGGCTTATTCAAAATAAAAGACAAAGTAATTATTTTTTACACAGCTAAAGACTATTTCCCACACCCCCTGGTGTACCCCCTTCAACTCTCTGGTGTTATATCGGTAGAGATATACCCACAGTCTCAAATTTCTAATCACCTTCATTTAACAAAAAATATCTTTTAGTCTACAAAGTTGATAGTTCTGTCAGGTCTATTAATTACTCATAAGTCCCTTAAAGGAAGATGCTTCCTCAATTTCTTCTTCCTCCAACAGTCAAATTTGTGGTCCACGTAGATCTAGCCACACTATTATTATTGTAATTCTTTTAGGGATCCTTTTACGAATTAAGATTTGTAATCCACCAAGGCCCCAAAACCCATCAGGTTACTAAGCTTTCTTTTAAAAACAGTACCTAAATAGAAGCACAATTTCCAAGTTCACCGAGAATATTCCCATTCTTTTTTCACTCTTCCACCATTCAATCTGTTTGATGTACTCACAAATTATCTGAGGATATCACAAGAGTCTTTATGGCGTCTTTATAGATATTGCATCATTCACTTCCTTTTTGTATATACTCTTCTGGTCAGTAGATGATGCTCTTACTCTTTTTTAAATACTGAAAAAGCTTCTTAAGCATTCTAAATCCAACATCAGTCCAAAAAATAGTAATAAGCATATTCCTAATAGTCGTTGAATATTTAAAGTTCTTTCAAAATAATTGGTTTGGACTTCGCTCTAACTCAGTCTCACTTCCTTCTGCCATTCTTTTCCAGATATGTCAATAGCTCTGAAAACTTAGTTGCTGCTATTTTCGTGGAGCAGAAATCTTGCTCCACCCTTTTTTGAGTTCAACTTTTCACACTCTTCTACTACTAAATCGGGATAAATTCATTTGCAGAAGATTAGAAAGTTCTCACCCAGTATAGCCACGTTGCTCTTTGATTTTTCCCTTCTTGTCTCTCACCAAGCTGTCACAGCTTTGGGTCAGCCATGATGACAGTCTTCTCTCCTGTCTTTCCCTCTGGGGTTAACTCTGACCATCGAGAGTCTCCAGACAGGCAAAATCAGATGGGAATAATGGAGCACCGTTCTCCCGATCTGCTTCGCTGTGACGTCACTACCGAAAGTCCCCCGTTTTCTTATTTTTATTTGGTTATCTGTGATCTGTCTTTTATCACTTAACATGCATTGTATGGTACCACATACTGAATTAAAAAAAACATTCTTCAAAGAAAGTGATATAGAAAAAGAGATAACTTCAAATTATGTTTAATTAGTAAGGAATAAGAGTAGAGCTATACAGAAACAAAAACATGTTTCAGAGCCTGTGGAACAGAGGTGTCAAACTTGCATCATCATGACAGCATCATGTGATGTATCGGGACTTTTTTCCCCTTCACTAAACTGGGCGGGAACGGGGCCAGCACATGACATATCCGGCCCACAGACCATGAGTTTGACACCCCTGCTCTGGGGTTCTCTTATAGCATCTGCCTACAACCATTTAAATCATAGAAATCTTTTTCTGGGATCATGCTGCAGCTGTGGAATTCTGGGAGAAGATGCAGCTGATTTAAAGCATTGAAAAGCTCAAGTCTTGAGGACTCCTTCAATTTCTTGGTAACAGTACCACTACCACTGTCATCTTCAGGGATGCTTTTTGGCTTTGCAGTGATGGAATTCTTTGGTAGTCTTCCATCCTAACCCTGATAACTAATTTTTGAGTGCAAACTATGAAAGCCAAACACTACTATCATTAGCTGCAGAAAAGAAGTATTAGTTTTTTTCTGTTATTTTGAATATATGTGAGGAAGACCCTCTTCCCTTGTTACAATTTTTAGTACAGGATCAGTTCATGCTAAATTTCAGCATATTATCTAATTTCAGACTTTCTGTGCTTCATTATTTCTCAATTCCATTCTCATAGCATTGCTAATATTTTCCTCTGGTTTTGTCCCTATCTCATAATTAGTTTTAAACTATTCCTTCCAAGTTGTCTGTCGTTCCAAACATCTTCTAGCCTGTTCCTGTGTAGTACCCATCACTTTACTTCAAACTTCTTTTATCCAGAAAACAGAGAGCATGACCCCATAAATCAAAGGTATCATGAGGATAGCTATTATTATATTTTAATAGAAATATTAGTATTTCTTCCACTTAATCAAATGCTCCTACTATTTTCTCCCTGAAAACTATTTCTAATTTTCTTTGGAAATTTTATTTCTCATGTTACTACTTCCCAATCTAGCCTACACCTTGTTTCTTGGTTCATCTCATGCAAATAATCAGAACTGTCTGTTTAACTTTTTGGGACTATTCCAGGTTGAGTATTTATTTGGATTTAAAAGGCCCCAGCTTATTATCACCTAATTATTATTATTATTTGCTCTTCCTGCTGTTTCTAGGCATGCCTGATAGCGATACAATTTGTGAATGTCGCAGAGGATTTTTTCTTAAGGAAGATCAGAATGAATGTCTTCCCTGCAACAGGTGGGGAAATGTTATTTATCTTGTAATACATGTGGGAGTAACTCCTGGGTTAGATATAACTGTAGGCCTCGTCTCTGCTCTCCCAGCTGATTCATCCTCCTGCTTCCACGCTCATTTCCAGTGGATTTCAACTTATTATTGTGCTTCATAGCTGATCTCTGCTCTAATCCTTTGTACAATGGGATGGATGTGTCATCATGTGCTTACCTGTTAACAGAATTACAGAGGTGGAAGGGACCTTCAAGGTCTTCTAGTCCAATTCTCTGCTCAGGTAGGAGATCCTATACCAGACATATCAAACATGTATTCCATGGGCCAGATCTGTCCCGCAGGGCTATCTCGGAGACAGTGAGGGACTGGCCTGTGGCACCCTGGCCCACACCCACCTCTGCCTCCAAGGACAGTATCCTGATACAGCTCACAATCTCCAGTTGTCCTGGAACAGTGGTGCTAAAAATAGTTGGGGAGCTTCATGCGTCTCCTGTTTTTTATCCTAATCTGTTGTGAAGTTGTGAAAATGCACATTATGTAATTATTGAGTTCCAGTCTTGAATTTCCCTCCTCTGTACCACCCAGCTGTTTCAGTTTACTCTATTTATACTATTTCAATTTACTGGGTCAACTGTAATTTAAACTTGCCAACCCCAAGATAGGGGACGATAGTGTGACAGAAAAAAAGCCATGCATATATTTTTGCATGCAAACAAATATTAGACAGATACAGGGGGAGTCTTTAAGCTTGACAATTGCCATACACAATCCCATCCTTCCTGTTAAAAGAGAGGCTACCATTCCTCTAGCTTAATCATTTGCAACTAATGGGTTTTATTCTGGATTTAGCTACACATAATGAAGGAAATATGGGTTCCTAATTCTAAATGCAAACCTGGAGAGCAATACTTGTTGATTGGGACTAGCAATCCTGACTAAATTCTTAGCTCTCACTCACAATCTCACACACAAATGACTCCTTACTCTTATGTTAATCTTTTTTTCACCTGACATTTCTTTAATGGGACTCGAGCCCAAATCTAGCGGGACTGAGGAAGGATTAATTTTCTTTTGCTCTTGCTTTCAGAAACATGTGCTTGCCAATATGCATTTTCACCCTCTTTTGACATTTTAAGGGTCAGATGAATGGTTTAATTTGAGTAATTTAATTCCCCTATTTTCTAATTCTGGGTATAGATTCAAAGGATAGTAAAATAAGAAATGCTGTTGAATGTTATGAGTAAGTACAGGAATTTCTGATTTCATCTTCTAGCTGCGATATGGAAGATTGCAAGGACCATTGTGAAATAGAAAGGGTAATTAAAAATCCATCAAATACCAAAGGTGAGATTTGAAATAAATTATTTAATATTTTACTTGATTGCCACCATTTCCTTCCATTCACATTTTCATCTTTGCTCTAATATTCTTTTTTTCATTAACATTTATTTTTGTATCTTTTCAAGACAACAACATCCAACATGGTTGTTTTTTTTCATTTAGAACTCATATATGTCCTCAGTTTCCTGACTACCATTTTCGCAGTCATTTTTGCTGTATTTATCATCAAAGCCATCAAGAAATATTTTCCAGAAAGACAGTGCTTCTCTTCCTGCAGTAAGTATAATTAATTGCCTGTTAAGTGACTGATTTCATTAATTACAGATCTAAAACAGTAAATCAGAAATGGACATAGTGAAAGGCTATCAACACAACTTATTTTTTCATATTTGTCCCATTAATTTAAGATTGCAAAGACTCGGGGTTTTCGAATGAGAAATTATAATGTGTAGTGTTATGAGATACATATTTCTATTTAACTTTAACAGGTGATTCAGACTCCAGAGAGGTAAATAAAAATATAGCCACCTGTATATGCTAAAATGTTTGAGAAGGTGTTTGGCAGAATTCTGATTGTCACTTCAAAGCTGTATAGCAAGTATTCAGACCATTTTTCCTTTACTTTTCAGTATGTTATTAATATTTCAAAATGCACAACAATGCACTTTACACATTCTTTCTCTAAATCAGATAACATATATCTGTTTCAGAGAAAGAATGTGTAAAGTGCATTGTTGTGAGAGTTGATAAGAGTGAGCAGATGAGGATTGTCCATCTTTTATAAAGGATACATCCAGCCCTCTATTAAGGAAATGTGAGAGAGAATAGACAACAGATATATTGCCCTAAATTACTTATATGGAAGGATTTGCCTTTGGAAGCACAGCATTAATAAATACTGTTTTCCAAATCCCTTGGATTAATTGTTTCTAGTCCAGACTGGAAAGTGACAATACATATGGCCCTGGGAGCAGTTTGCACCAGTATGTTAACCCATCTTGTGCTTGGTCTATGACTTAGTAACTTCTTTGAATTTATGGACAGTAAGCCATGGTTTTGATGTGGCATGTTTTGTGAGATCAGCCTTTGATGACATAATACTGTATTTTATCTCTATTAAATTCCATATCTTATATATTAAGTAATTTTAATATTAAAACACCTATTTGTTGAAAGCAGGGACAAGCCTTTACAGCTGAAACCAGAAAGGTGCTTCAGATGCATCATTCATCATGCCTTAACCTAGATTTGTATAGCATAGTCCAGCTGGTCTGATTTGCCATGTTCTAGCCATACTGTTGCAACTTTGTTATCTAATCTAAGAACTTGTCTGTTAGGTATACTATATTTACAGTCGCTATTAGCATCTGTATCCATTGAGAAATATTTTGTTTTAGTACAATTTCAGCTGTTTATTAGTTCAGCATCAATCTGGGGAAATAATAATCAGTTTGATGGAAATGATATACATTTATTGTGTCTTTGATTTTATTTTTTCAGCTTCAGATCAACAGTCAAAAAAGCAACTTGCATCCAAGGTAAGTCTAACATTCCCCACAAGTATGTCTCCGCACAGATCAGGATTAACTTAATATCCAACTATTGCCATTGTTGCAAAGTAAGGTAAATTAGGAGTCCTTAGATCCTGATAAATTTACGAATAGATTCTAGGTTTCTGTTTTTTAAATCACTAGCCATTGATCCTTTTTCCCCCACCAATAATTCATTTTCAATGAACATTCATATGCTACAATATGTATCCTTCTTTAATGCTACTATTGGCTCAAAAAAACACTTATCTATAAATATGCTATCCTTCCCCCCCCAAAAAAATGATTTATATACTGAAACCTTCCAAAGTGAGAAAAGGAAGAGAGGGTTGAGGGAGAAACTAGAAGACGCAGCTTCTAAGGTTGCTTAATGATAGACAAAAACAGTATCAAAAAACAGCCACTGAATTAGTTAATACAGTGTAGCATAGCACCTTTATTTCAAATGTAGACCATAATACACTGACTTAAAAGTACACAGGCATAAGGATCACACATTTCCATCTGTAAATGAAATGTAATATGACTAAATTCATAATTAATTGTAATGAAAAGTTCTGTGAATAAAACTGTAATATTAATACTAAGCTCTGTAAGCATTAAAATACAGTTTGCAAGATACAATCTAAAATTAAAATTAATAAGCTATATGTGTAAAACTAATCAGAAATGTAGCATCAGTTTAGCTCTAATATATGGAATATTAAGAACTATGTAGTACTGGTAATATCTTACAGATTACAATTAAATTTATATAATTCTAGCTAAGATTTATAAGTTGTAATACAAAACAGAGGCATGTGGCATGTTATTGAGAGAGTATAAGCATTTTCCAATGTGCCTGATTAGCATGCTCTCACAGTCTTAGAGCATTAGCAAGATAAAAATATTATGCATGCTCTGAATAACAGGCATTGTAGAAAGATATGCTCAACAATCCTCTCCTCTGCAATGGCAATGATAAAAGCATTCCAATGTATCAATATAAAACCCTTCTCTATTTTGGATCTTCTGAATGCTAGAGGTACGTTTCGGTTGATATATGCTTCCATTTCTCAGGGCACAATAGATACTCAATTTACCTTGTTCAGTGTTTGGAATATGATTCTGCAGCACAATGCAATCCTTTTTATCCTTTTTGTTTCAGTTTCCAAACACACTGACAGGACGCTAGCCAGATGAATACCGATAGATGCTGGTTAGCAGAGGCAGATTTTTTTTCCCCTTTATTTTCCTCCCCAAAAACTAAGCCCGAGCACATAGTTTCGTAGCGAAGCACAGGTATCTAGCTAGTTATTTATAAATAAAAGGGAATATATGTAGCACTCTTTTCTAAAGTGCCTACAACAAGTGGTGGTGGTGGTCAAAGGGTAGATTGGTCTGTGAGAGAAAGTGGCCGATGCAAAGTCATCCAGTGTGCTTTCAGGGGTTGAGGGTGGCATTGTATAATTGTATAACCATGGTGTAATTTAACATCATAACATGACATCTCCAGGAGGAAGGGTTGACTCAGATTCTGTTATCTCCTCCCTTTCAAGCCAAAAATAATAAATACAACAAACTTGTGTTTAAACTCTTTTTGAACCAATCCCCTGAATTCAGAGGAATTCAGATGTAAAGAAATTTATGACAAGCAAAGATGTATCGTGACAAAGATTCTTCTCAGACTGCTCAAAGTCTGCTCCTGCAGGTCCTGTACCTCATCACTTTGATTTCCAGCTGCCTCATGATTAATGGATTGCATAAAACCACAGATTGGGCCCATTCCTTTCTAGAAAGGGCCAGGAAACAAGTGAGGCAAAATAAATGCTCTTTTGTTCTACCTTGCTCTTTTCTTACCCCACTCCATCAGGGTACATAGTTATGGAATTCCAGGCATGTTCACCATTCCTATAATCCAGCCTTCCACAAGGAGCAACAGGGTGAGGTCTACATGATGTTAGTTATTCCTTCTAATAGGGTGTATCCCTCTTGTTCTTAGACTGCAGATAAAACAAAAAACTCTCTTTTGGACATTAAAGAAGAAATGATCCTGGGCACGATGCAAGTGCTTCCACTAAGTCAAGCCCAAGGTCAAGAACTGCCAGACTGCATAAAATCTGCAAGAGAGACACGGATTTCTGACAGTAAGTGCAACTTCCTTTAAGGGAATGTAGTGGATGACCGGTGCTACTAAAAATATCTGTGAACTGCATCTACCAAGATGACATATGGAATATATGGAATATGGCTGCCAATCAAAAGACCAAAAAGCAGGGGGAAAGAAATCTTACTTAAATATTAAAAAGTACAGAGAATCTTAAATATAGATAGTGTGAGGTCCAAGAATCAAGAATGATACATGGAGTTACTTCTGATTAGTTCCTTTATTGTTGTTTGCCTACAGACAGAATCTTTCCAGGTGAAAGTAACTATTATCCACATAGCTATAGGTATATTCTGTAAACTGCTAGGAAAGAATTTGCCCTCTTCTTGCCTCCAAGACTTCAAAGCTGTGCTGCTTCTTAGCTCTCTAGTAGGCAGCCCCTTCCTCCTAGGATTCCAGATTACAGTGTTTCAGGTTTACTGAGGGATCTCATGTTTTGATTCAAAAGTAAAGAGAAGATATTACTCATTCTAGGCAACTTACATATTTTATCCTATTTGATCATTATGGGAATATTAGTGGCTACAAAAATGATAAATCGGGTCCCTAACCCATGGCCCACGGCCCACTACTGGGTTGTGGCCCATCAGAATCAGCCATGCAAGTATCCCCTCTCCCCTCCCCACTGCCAGCCACCAAACTACTATGATAAATAACTAATCAACATAGAACATAATTGTGAACATGTTCACACAAATATCTGTCAATGCCGGAATTTAAGCATATGGGAAGCCTTTTTCTACATTAGGCTAGGCTATTTAAGCATATGGGAAGCCTTTTTCTACATTAGACTAAGCTAGGCAATTAAGTGTTCAGCAGAGTGATGGCATGGGGGAAACTTTGCGTCTAGTTGTTTTGGCATACAATGCTCTATAGCAACATCCTGAGAGGGGGAGTTAAAACAGTTTATATCCAGGATATGAAAGGTCTATAGATACTATTTTCTCAGGCCTCTTTCTGGTTTGTGTGGTATACAGATCCTCAATGGAAGGCACGCTGTTTGCAATTGTTTTTTCTGCAGTCCTAACTATCTGTTGGAGTCTGTCTGTCTTGTTTGGTTGCTGTGCCAAACCAGACAGTTATTCAGATACAAATGACAGACACAATAATTCCTCTGTAGAAGTGTTATCAGCAGATCCTTGAGCAGTTTGATCTTTCTGAGTTGATGCAGGAAGAACATTCTTTGTTGTGCTTTTTAAATTATGGTTATCATATTGTCTTTGTGTTATCTAGATGAAATCCTAGCTAGGATGTGAACAGGCTGTATTGTACTGTGAAGAACTACTATATTAGCTAGTATAGGAATGTTTTAAAGTACTAAGTTGACCTGGTCTAGGCAGTGTGACATACACTTGTGCAAATCCAGAGGGGCAATAGAGAAAGTTTAAAGCCATTAAAACATCTGGGACAGTTAAATAATAATAATAATAATAATAATAATAATAATAATAATAATAATAATAATAATAATGATGATGATGATGATGATGA
>JANHFN010056288.1:0-11299 GCA_032468175.1 Toxicocalamus goodenoughensis
GCTCTTGAGTTTCTACTCTTTTTAGGGGAAATATTCTGCCTTTTTAATATTTCCTAGGATATTTCAATTTTCTAGGAATGGGGTAGGTGCTGACTTCCTACACTAGGAAAGTGGGAGAGGGGAATTTCTTGGAGTGTATGCAGTTAGACATGACAACATTCTTTTTCTAATTCAAGGTCATGTTATTTTGCGCCTGAGTGAGGGGAAGTCTGAAGTTGGAACGGATGGTGATTGGGCCATGTGATACGATGATGGGTGCAGGGGATGGATTTGTAGCTATTACATTTTGCAAGGAAGCCCGGAACTTTCTGATTCAGGATTCCCCAGTTGTGCCAGTTACTATCCAAATAAAGAGGCACTTTTGAGAAGATGTCTGTCTCAGAGTTATTGGATGGAATGTGTTACTAACTTAACAAATGCAGTGATTCACTTCACAAGTGTGGCAAGAAAAGTTGTAAAACTCACTTAACAACATACATTTTGAGGCTCAACTGTGGCCGTAACTCGAGGACTACCTGTAGTTTAGATTCCTCAGACTGGGCAGAATAGGAAAACTATAAAGTAAATAAACGGCTTTCTTTTTAAAAAAGAGAGAGAGATTTGAGTTATGCAGGCTTCTGTAGAGAAAAATAACTTTGACTTCTTTCTTCATTTTTAAGCAGTACAATGTAGACGTGCAGGAAAGTATTTCCAATTATTGTTCATGGGGAACAGAAAATAGACATGAATCAAATTGCTTCTGTCAATACTTCATGACTAATTGCCCCAATTTTGTATTTGCTGGATGTCAACTGTAGTGGCAAATCAGATAATATAAGATAATATGTATTTCCATTTAAGAGAGCATGAAAATTAAAGAGTTTATTATATCCTATGATTGGTGGAATAGTTACTTGACCGCACCATTAAAAAAAATAAAATAAAATAAAATAAAAGTTCCTCTTCCAAATGACATGTTGAATTTTCTTCAGTTGACTTAATTTTGCAAGGCATTGTTGATCCTAAGACATTTTATGTTTTCTTGAAGTTACAAACTCAAAGTGGCAATGAATATTACTGGACAAGAAGAATGCAAAACAGATCCTTTTCAATTGTGCCACTGAAATATAAGGTTGTTATTATATAATTGCTTTATTTGCAATACTTGTGGTGGTGCAATATGATTGCCTTATGTGTGTTTTCAATCTATTTAATTCTTGTTAATTATTTTAACTGGTTTGAGCATCATGCCTTAGGGAAGAGTAGGAATCCAATAAATAAATGAATTGCAAAAATTTGCTAGAGCTTGGGAGCGATCCCAATACAGCAAAGAGTCGGAATGAGGAGCTGCTTTGTGATAAAACAAAAATAAGAATGGAAGTAGAATTTGAATTAATGCTAATAAACCAGTCTGTGCAAAAATGATTATGATATCCTTAAGGCAACATTTGTGTATCTGGTACTCATTTCAACATTTTAGCTGGGCGAAAAACAACTTACGGCACCTGGAAATTGCTGAATTATACCTTCTAGCACAGGGGTGTCAAACTCAAGGCTGAGAGGGCCGCTCGAGAGGGCTGCTCCGTTTTCACGGGCAGAGGGTTGCAGGAGGCCGTGGCAGCCGAAAATGGAGCTCAGCAGCCTGTTTTCATTGGCAGAGCCCTCTGCCCACCACAGGTGCCACCGACAGGCCATGGCCCCCTGATAGGGTCTTCAATGAAATTGAGTTTGAAACCCTTGTTCTAGCATCTCCTACCACTTTCCAAGTTGCTATCGAGAGATGCTAGGTTATAGTTAAGCAATGCTCTGTCTCAAAGTAGTAGGCCAGGCTATGAATGGTGGTTTGATTGCAAGATAGCTCCCCGATTCTGTCTGTTTACCAGCAAGCCAGCCAAGACTTCTTCAGTTCAGACTTTATGCTTTACCTAAGAGACAATCAGTGGATCTTGGAAAATTTATTCTTCCTGGGATTAGTTTAGAGCCAGATTGGAAAATTTATTCTTCCCAGGATTAGTTTAGAGCCAGATCTTGCATGGAATCAGCTAAGCAAACCACAGACCTGCTGTTAGCTGAGAGCGGGAGGGGAGGGAGAGTGGGAGACAGGAAAAAAGAGAAAGAGAGAAAGAGAAGGAGGAAGATTCAATAAAACAAAATGAAGCTACAATTGTTCTGACCCACGCCCTTTCCCAACAAATCAAACACAATCCAAAATGAACAGAAACCTTGTAATGCTTTTACAAAATAATTAGCTGTGTTAAGTACAAGCATTGCCAAACTGTGCGAGACTTGCCAAAAGATAACAGACAAGAAATAATTTGCAAAATAAGAATTTTGAAATACAAACTCAGGATACTGGAATGTCCATGAGGCTGGAGTTTCAAAACGTCTTTGCCTTCTGCAAAGTACTTTCGTTTCACAGCGGGCTTTTATCTTCTTAAAGGAGAGGCCATTACCTTGCAGCCTTACTCCCGAGTCACCCGTGCTGTTGTAACTGCTCTTTCCTGCGAGCAATCCTGTGCACTCGCACTTGGCACAGGCTCCCCGGGAACCTCCTCGTCACTGCTGCCAGCCCCCACAATATCTGAAGGCACTAGTCCACTCCCTAATGCTCCTGTCCCCTCATCAGAGTCTTCGCTCCCCTCAGCCATCTGCACCTGCTGCCAGCTAATCACAACACCTGGAAATATCAAAGGAACGGCCCGCGGTGCCTCTGTCGGCCAAAGCGAGGCCCTTGCGTGGCCCAGTTTCTGCCTCCCCAGCATCCAGCAGTACTCTGCCGGCCAAAAAAGGGCCGTGCAGAGGCCCCACGTATCAACTCATAAGATATTTCTATGGTCTTTTTAAAGTTGCCAACAGAAAGGGAGGGGAGAGCAGTGCAGCAGCTTGCAAACCGAAACTGCATTCCATAAATATTTTCAAGGTGACTGAAGTTTCTGCTGCACAAAATTCTAACTGGAGAGTATGGTTGATGACTCTTGGCTATGGATGTGTCCCATTAGAGAATATGAATTATGATACACGCAGTGTAATAATCTGAGGCGTGGCACAAAAGTAACAAAGTCACCAAAGTAGATAAATTCTCTTTAATGCCTCCAACTTGGCCCCAATTATCCTCGGCTGGAGATCAAACTCTTCCAAGAACAGTCTACAAAGGGAAGAAATGCAGTATGAACCCAAAATACAGATAAAGTAGAAATAAAAAAACAACTCAAACCATGCTGAAGTAATTAATACGACAGACCAGGATAATAACTTGCAGACTTCCAAAAGATAACGAAGCACACACAGTTGGGAGGATGCCAAAACCTAGATAAGCCTCGATAAAGATAATGCACACTTTGCTTCCAGCAACCTTGCCATGCACAGTTTGCCCTTTTAAACAGTCTTCCCAGATGCAGCCCATGAAGGGGATCAAAGCCCTTTCCTCCCCTGGAAACCATGTTGCTCCATTATCCATTCCTCCCTGCGTGCCATAGGATGAAGAGCGGGTGGGCCTAGGTCTTCCTCTGAATGCCGAGCCAGCCTGTGCCCTTCCCCACTTTCCTCCACAGCCACCGGAGCCACACTCCCACTCCCTGTCAGCTGTTCCACCTCCCCCTTGGAATCAGATTCCAATTGGGGCATGACACCCCTGGGGGAAAACCAGGGTCAAGGGTGAAATGAATGATGTGTCTCAGAGTCGGCTACACCCAGGCAGCACCGGCATGTTTACTTCTAATAAATCTTCTTTAAGTTTTGGAAGTTTGGCTAGAGACTCATGATTTAAATGGGGGTAATTGCCGGCGCCCTGACACCGCAAGACCCTGTGCAGCCCATTTCAGCCTCCTCACCCTCCATCAGCACTCTGCAGGCCAAAAATGGGCTGCGTGGAGGCCCATGCCCCATTTTATACAGCAGGGCTGCAGGAGGTACCCATCCCGTCTCCCCCTGCTCCCCCCTGGCCCGCCGAGAACTGCGGATCCGGCCCACAAAGAAATCCAGTTTGACACCCCAATTTTAGAGGCTTGAACTGCCTATGGTGAAATCACTAATCACGCCATCCCACGTGTTTTTATTTCTAGACCGGCTGTTTCAAGTTACGCGCCAAGGCTCCAGAAATATGAATATAACGATGATGAGCCGCCTTTATGGTTTGGTACCGAGGTCAGTGGTGACGAACTGATCTCGGCGAAGAAACTGAAAAAACGTCGGTACAGCACTATGGCCATGGCGCGATCGAGCATCCTAGGGTCTTTGGGAGAAAAAGACTTAGAACAAACCAAACTTCCTCTGATTGTAACTATAACAGAGCGAGCCGTGGAAGAAAGTTTGATCTCGCCAGGAAGTCTGGCAGAAGATCCCTAAAACGGTGTCCGATGTTTGAAACTCCCTGAAAGCCAACAATCCTTTTTGTTAGTGGGGAAAAATGTACTTTTTAAAAAAAGCTTTTCATTTATTGATATCAAACCATGTTCCTTTTTTTGTTGTTCTTAAAAATACTGTGAAGGAAAAGTTGTGGCTTTGTTTTTCTTTGTCTTTGGAGAAAATGTGGCCTTTCAGTTGTTGAAAGATATGTGTTAGTCTGCAGCCTTAGGTGAAGCATGAGAACTTGGTTGTTCTTATTGATGGGGTGGGGTGGAAGAATTGTAATATTTTATTGTGGTCAGAATTTCTTGCCTATATCCAAAGAGTTAAGCCCGAAGGTATCAAAATAATTGACATGACATATATATTCATTCTGAGATTCATAAAATCAGAGGGTTGGAAGGGACCTTGGAGGTCTTACAGTCCAATCCCCTGCACAAGGCAGGACAACCTATTACTTATTACATCCTGGACAAATCTTTTCTTGAAGACCTCCAGTGATGGAGCACTCATAACCATGCTCCACATATCTTTCCTTGAAGACCTCCAGTGATGGAGCACCCATAACGATGCTCCTTATCTTTCCTTGAAGACCTCCAGTGATGGAGCACCCATAATGATGCTCCTTATCTTCCTCCAGTGATGGAGCACCCATAACGATGCTCCACATCTTTCCTTGACGACCTCCAGTGATGGAGCACCCATAACGGTGCTTATCTTTTCTTGAAGACCTATACATATGGAAGATGGCTTGATGTTTTTATGTTCTGTTTGTTTATGTTTGTTTTTAAAAACCAATAAAAACTTTTTTTTTAAAGAAAATAGGCAGTTGCTTGAGTCCTGTACGCCCAAGGTTGCCTCTGATAAATGGACCTCAACTCCTATATGAACCATGGTTTTGGCTTTATGCAGGAGCGACTTGAAGAAGTCTGGACGGAAGAGTCCTGTAAATGCCAGGGACTCAGAATCAGGCCTTCATCTTCTGATAGAGCCAGATCCCTTTGGTCTTCATCCTCCAAGAATGATTCTGCACTCCTCATGGAGGGACCAGGAGATGGAGGTCCCTGGAAGGTTGGCACATCTGTTTGGAGCTGAGGTTGCTGGTAGAGATGCAGGGAAGGTTCGGATGCCAGGGAGGTAGATTGGCATGTTTGCTGTAAACCAGTAGCATTCCATGTGATATGGCCTTTGAAATGAGGATTTTCATTTCCTCAGATATTCAGGCCCCTGGTTCTCCCTTGGGCAGAGCCCTGCTGCATGAGAGTGAATGTGGCCTCAGGGGCAGAAACTTTGCCTTTGGAGTGTGGCTCCCCTTCTGCTGTTGCTAGGCAGGAAAATGAAGCAAAAATAATCTCATTGCTGCCTGATGAAAAAGGCAGCTGAAAGGACTGCTATCTGTCGCCCTCAGGCTTGTTGAATGGCATCACTTGAGTGAACCAATGGTTCATGCTGCACAAAGCGGGAAATGACAGGAGCTGTCTGAGGGGAATTTGAATGCCTCCCTTGCTCTGCTTGCTTCTCAGCTCTAGAGATTTGCTTCTCCAGTCCTTTTGGCGCCTTCTGGTGTCTCTTTTTTTGGCTTTAGAAGCCTTTTTTGAATAAAGGGCTTTTGCCCTTATTTTATTGGCTGCTCCCTTGCTAGCGGATTTTATCTTTATGGAGTAGACTTCAGCTGTACAGAGGAATGCTATTCCTCCACACTGTCTCTTGTCACTATGCGCTTCACCATTTTGACAGGCAGACTCATTCTTTGAGAGAATGCTGCTGCTGCGGTTTATATAGAATTGCCACAGCAGAGTATGCCTGGAAAACAACCTCACAGTGTCTCCAATCCATTCAAGTTGTCTATGGTTCAACCGAGTGGCTTACAGTGGTGGCGGCTGTTCCAGAGGAACTGGGGAAGCAGCACACTCACAAGTGGCTTCAAAAAGCTCGCTATACCTAAGCGGAGTTCAATTAGGTCGGTGGCTGCTCCAGATGAACTGGGTGTGCCAGCATGCTCCCAAGCAGATAGAAGAAGCTCACAAGCATAGGCAATTTCTCCAGAATAAACCAGGTGATCCAGCCCAAGCGCAATCAACCTGGTGGCCCAGTTGAGGCAGTAGCTGCTCCAGAAGACCTGGAGGAGCCAGCCAAGGCAAAAGCGGCAATGTCAGAAGAACCCAAAGCTGAAAATCATGTGGTGGCCTTCAGTTAAGTTGTTAGGTCGACAGTATCAATTCCCAGAAGCAACTCTAAAAAATGTGGTGCATAAATTCCATAATAAATAAGCGATCATCGGAATTTGGCAGTTCATACAAACAGTATGGTCTTCGGTTTGGGAACCACTTTAGGTTTGGGAACCTAGGATAAGCTGTCCAATCTTCATCTTGGGAACCAGACAGATACACAGACAAGACTTTGGAACCTCGAGGAAGAAACCAAACTATAGGCTTGCGATCCTGAACCAAGAAACCCACCTGTGGCTGGTACTGCACAGCTATTGGGTGTGCCCCCTATGGCAATGGGGTTGCTGATTCAAGTGCCTGAACTAGTAGTGATGATGTCACCATGGACCAACACAATGTAATAGTAGTAATGATGTCTATATAAAACAAGATGAAAAAATAATAGAATGCATGTGATATTGCCATAGCAATGTCCTCAATTTTATCCCTATTTTTATGTCAGCTGTGAAAAATCAACCCTACTTTTTTAGGGGGTTGAAATATGCTCTTTCTAATGAGAATGATTTAACAGAGTTTCCAGAAGGTCTTTTTTTGTAAAAGCAAGCAGAAAATACCGTTTTTGGCATTTTTACAAAAAAGTCAACTTTACACTCAAATTTGTAAACTGTTGAAAAGCAGTAGGAGAATGAAATTTTATATTCGAAAACCTTGTGTTGCTAAATTATTACATGCAAAGTTTCATGTTTATCATACCTTTCCTTCCAGAAATATAAAAAGCCAAACTTTAACCTTTTTTGAGTCGCAATATTTTTGGCCAACTTTGCTCCAAATTATCTAAATGGAGATCGCTCATGATAATATTTTTATTATTTTGTTTACTAGAGCACAAAACGTTTTACAAGATGGCCAAGTTTTGTTTCTCTCAACAAAATATTGCCGGAGATATTATGTCTCAAAATTGCTGAAATCTCTGAGTCATACTGTAGAAGGCTGCGGTATGGTGTAAAACAAATGACTATATATCTGTAAGAATTGCATCGGCAAATGTAACACGTTACCAATGTTCACTGGGGACATGTGTGCATGTTCACAAAAATTTTTATCGAAATCTGTGATGGTCGAGCAGGGATCCCCAGACCACTGGACATGGATTATCCATTAAACTTATTTTACTAGTTGTTTAAGACATTATTTACAACTTAGCATGTAAACCTGCAGTACAGAACATATGAGATTCAGTGACCAATCAAACCTATGATACAATTCTACAGCCAAATTTATAGATAATAAATCATAGGTTATTTAAATGTAATTTACTGAATAAATCATAATAGCTATCTTAATACTATACTAGGTCATAGTTCTCAATGACAATAACTGAGCTTGTAACAATTCATAAGAAAAACTAAAAAGTAAAACCAAATTTTGCATTAGCATGATATGCAATGTATGCCGTTTTATTTAGGAATATGAATTATACATTTTATTAATCAAAGCAAACAGCATTTCCAAACAACAGTCTTGAATATTTATTCAGTAAAGGCAGCAGTAACCTTAGAATGTGTGTGTGAGACACACACACATACTGTGTTTCTCAGAAAATAAGGCCGGGCCTTATTTTGACCCCCCAAAAAACAGCTAGGCTGTCTTTTGGGGGGTTACTTAATTTCCCCCCCCCCATGTACTCTCACCTAGAGTGGGACCACTGGTGGTCCGCGAGAAAATTTTGGTGGTCCGCAGAGAAATGTCACCCCCAAAGCAATTAATCCAGAGTGTGCGTGAACATAAGGATGTATCGTCCACATGGCCAGCGGGAACACAAGGCTTGTGTTGCTTGCATTGCGAACAACATGAGGTAGTGAGGGGAGGAGGGAAAGGGCAGTGGGGGGGAACTTGCCCCAAGCGCCCCATGTGCCTTGCCTGGCCACCTGGCTGCTTTCCGCTTTTGGCTGCACGCAAGGAAAGCAGCAAAAGTCTGTCTTACTCTCTGCCAGAAATGAATCTTTGGGACCCTGCAAGCCATCCTGCTCCAAAATGCTGCGCTGGCATGACAAGTCTCACAAAGACTCATTTCTGGCAGAATTTGAGAGAGAGAAAGAAAGACTTCTGCTGCTTTCCTTGCATGAAGCCGAAAGTCTCTCTCTCCCCCCCTGAGAACAGAGCTGAAGATGGTATCCTGTGATCCCAAATAAAGAATGATCAATTGGAAGGAAAACACGGTGGGGAATTTTTCTGTAGTTTTTTTGGGGATTTTCCCAGTCTCTGGTCCGTGGGATTTAAAATTATGATCTTGGTGGTTCCTGAGGTCCAAAAGGTTGGCAACCCCTGGCCTAGAGCACCCTGCAGGCAGCCACGCATCACCACGAGCTGCTCCTAATGTCTGATCATGGTGGAGCACGGAGGGCTCCCTACCCCCACCAAGTGCCTTTGCTGCAGACCTGGGTATGGTGCTGGTTGCAGGCCGGGTCAGCAGGCAGGTGGCAGCAGTGTGGATGTCGGCCTCGGTGGGGCACTTTACATTGTGAGAACTTTGGCATCTGCCGCTGCTGCTTCCTCCACTGCCATTGCTTTCCCTTTCTGCCCATGCTGCTACTGCGTTTGGAGTGCTGCGCATTCCTCCACCGGCAGCGTTTCAGCTGCTTCTCAGGCGGGGAAGCAGCCTCCATAGCTTCCATGGTTCCTGCCACTGCTGTCACTGTTGGAGACAGTGCTGGCAAGGCACCAGCGCCAGTGGGAGCTGTAGGAGCTATGGAGGTTACTCCCCCGCCCAAGAAGTGGCTGAAATTCTGCCGGTGGAGGAATGCACAGCACTCCAAACACAGCAGCGACACAGGCAGGAGAGAAAGCAATGGCGGCGGAGGAAGCAGCAGCGGCGGGTGCCAAAGATCTTGCGATGTAAAGTCCCCCGCCAAGGCCGACATCCACGCCAACGCCGCCCACCTGCTGACCCGCCTCCAACCAGCACCATACCCAAGTCTGCAGCAAAGATGCTTGGATGGGGTAGGGAGTGCTCCGCCATGATTGGCCATTAGGAGCATTTGATGGTGAGGCGTGGCTGCCCGCGGGGCACTCCTAATGGCAAGTTCCCCCCGCCCTCCCCCCTATTTTGCATGTTTTAAAATAGGCCTAAATTTGGGGGGAGGGGCTTAATTTCCCCTTATGCCTAGAAAACATGCTGGAACTTCCTATGGGGGGGGGGCATATTGTTGGAGAAACATGGTACATACATATATTACATACACACACACACATTCTGTTTTATGTCTTCCTGAATGGGGATTCTATTGTAAAAACAATTAGAAAACATCAGAATGTAGAAAATAGATCTAGAACATGTACTGATATTACTGTTTAAGTAGACATGCTTATAATACTCAAGGCTTTGAATGAGGCTTGCTTTAAAAAAGAACTTCATTTGATTTCAAACTACCATTAATTATCCTATTTTTTAAATGGGGGGAGGGAGAATCCCTAAATTTCTTTCTTTTACCTATGTTCCACCAGAAACTTTAATGTCTCTACAATTAAATAAAACTACAAATAAAACTGTTACCGTAGCACACACTCAGCTTGTATAAGAAATAAGCAGATAAGCACATTATACCCAGAAAAAAAGTGGATCTGAATCCTGTGAACCAAAAGTTATGTCTGATATCTTAACTATGCTAACACTCGGCAGTTACCAGTCGACTTGTCATAACAATTTTGTGCAGTGGAAATTTTTATATTTACCACTGGTATGCAATTAAAAAGTTTTTAAAAGCAAGCCTCTGATAAGTTTAAAGTTTATTCTGGATATTCTGGTCTACATAAGGAAAGTCATTTCAGCAAGCTAGCAACATTTCTCAAGGTTATTCATATACATATTCCTATTCATCATTTAATGTAATCTGCATGTAACCTTGTGCAGGAGATGTGGAAAATATAATTTATGATGTTTAATATAAAAAATGAAGTCTTATTGTATTTCTGTTTTAAATCCAACTACTAAGACTGGAGAATTGTCAGAAGATAAACCATGTTTGAAAACTTTATATGAGAGAAAAGGTGAACTCAAAGAAACTCATTTCTAACGTACAAATGCTAGATTCCTATTGCAAGCTTTTCGAAGTTTAGGCTTAAGGAGTTTTCAATGAATAACCAAAATAACACAACTGTAAAATAATTGCTACAGAAGAAGAAATTGATTTAAAATCACCTACAGGTAGTTCTCGACTTATGACCACAACTGAGCCCAAAATTTCTGTTGCTAAGTAAATTTTGCCCCATTTTACAACCTTTCTTGTCACAATTGTTAAGTGAATCATTGCAGTTTGCAAGTTAGTAATATGATTGTTAAGTGAATCTGGCTTCCCTATTGACTTTGCTTGTAAGAAAATCATAAAAAGTGGTCCATGATCCCAGAACATTTTTACAGTCATAAATACAATCCAGTTGCCAATTATCCAAATTTTGATCATGTGACCAATGGTCATACATATGAAAAATGGTTATAAGTTCTTTTTTCTGTGTTGTTATAACTTTGACCAATAATTAAAAGAATGGTTGTATGTTGAACATCACCTGTATTAATTCAAAGCTCATTCCATTCAGTGTTGAATTCCAACATAAATAAATCATTTTTTTAATGGAAAGAATTCTGGATTTTTTTCTACTAAAGAATTTTAGAAGGAAGACAGGCATCTGTATCCAATTTCTTACTTGTCAAAGAACAAGAATGAACTCGATTCCAGGACTTCCGGTTTTGAGGGCTTCGAAGCCAGACGGGGATTCGCGGACAGCGTAACCCCCGCCTGGGCTCTTTTGCC
>JANHFN010056297.1:0-11298 GCA_032468175.1 Toxicocalamus goodenoughensis
ATGACTGCAATTGAGCCCAATAGGTCTGTTGCTAAAGGAGACAATTGTTAGGTGAATTTTGCTCCATTTTACGAACTTCCTTGCCCCAGTTAAGCAAATCATTGCAGTTGTTAAGTTACTAACCTGCTTGTTCAGTGAATCCAGCCTGCCTCATTTACTTTGCTGGTCAGAAGGTCGCAAAAAGGGGCAATCACATGACCTTGGGATACGGCAACGGTTGTAAATATGAACCCGGTGTCAAGCATCTGAATTTTGGGGCTGCTGCAATGGTCAGAAGTGTGAAAAACGATCGTAAGTCACTTTTTTCAATGCTGCTGTAACTTTGAACAGTCGCTAAATAATCTGCTGTAAGTCAAGAACTATCTGTATGATAGGCAGGATGATGATCAAATAGCCAGGAAACCCAACTGTAAGATTTGCTTGGCTGTTCGGGCTGATCATCATCTCCCTTTTAATGACCCCATAATCCTTTTGTCTGGGCAAAGAAAGCTGAGTGTTTACTGGCCAGATGCCCTTCCTATCACCAGTGTGGAGTTTTCTTCAGCAGATATATTCTCATCGTATTAGGAGAGAGAAATATCTGCCTCTACCTAGGATTGAACTCACAGCTTCCTGATTGTGAGACGAGAGCATCACCCCTAGGCCAACGCACCACTCATGCTCGCACCAATTCCGGCAAGCAATTTGATTGTTACACGAGATGAATTTTGAGTCTTGCCCGATAAAAAAAGAGGAATTAAAATCCACACACCTGCTTTGGACAATTTCTCTCCTTCGGCAACTCCGACGTCTTCTGGCTGCGGCAGAGAAGTGTCTTCTTCTACGTCGCCTCCTGAAGGAAAAAAAACAAAAAAGGTGGGAAAGCTGATTACAGGAAGTCCTCGACCTACGACCATTCATTTAGTGACTGTTCAACGTGACAAACGGCACCGCAAAGAGAGAGAAAAAAGTGAATTATAATCGGCCCTTTTGCTTGGGTCTCACAATTGTCTTTTAGGACAATCACAATGTCCCCCAAGACACACACAGTTGTTGCATCTTCTTTCCTTCGTGGTTGAACTGAGAGTTGTGAGTCCGATCACAACCGGCCTCACCTTCTTTAGGAAACACAACTTGTCGACGTGAGTCATCCGAGGTTTGCACTGGTCCAGATTTGTCCCGGCCTGGGATCTGTTCAAACATGAAAAAAAAACAACACCAGAAAGCAAACTATTATTTCATTGGGACTTAGTCCAGCAATGGTAGTTGTGTATTTGTTCAGTTTGTGAAAGTCTTTTCCTGCCTACTTCAGGTAATGACATAAGACAGTAATGGGGGCTGCCTTTTGCAATTGACCATTCCGGGATTTTGTCAATGCTGACGGCGTTCAATTATTATTGTGGTTCATCGCAAAGTCAGCCAGATGTTTAGATGGGATTTGGCCTCTTGGGTCCTTCCCAAGGACCTGCGATAGGCAGGTGTGGATGTTTGACGTTGTCAAAAGTCTCATTGTAGGATGTCAGCTGCTCCCTTCCGAAATTGTCGGCTACACCCAGGCAGTGCTGGCTTGTTAACTCTCAATAAATCCTTTTTTAAGTTTTGGAAGTTTGGCTCGAGACTCATAATTTAAATAGGGGGTAATTGCTGGAATCCTGACACCTAGTCCTTCTGTTCACTAGACTAGACATCCCCAATTCCTGCAACCATTCTTCGCATGCTTTAGCTTCGTGTTTTTAGACCATTTATTTGCTGCAAATAAATGTTTCTTTATCATGCACTGAGCATCGAAACCGGAGGAGCAGGTAAAACGTGCAAACTTGTTCACAGCTAAAAAGCTGTGCGGGTGCCTCTGTGTGTGTGTCTTGCAGCAAGCAAAGAAACTCCCATCCCAAAACACACACCTGTACAGAGAGAGTTTCTTTAGGCCACAAACTGCCCCAGATCCACTGCAGGTAGCTGAAAAGGACGATGACGCTAAGGAACATGAAGTTGCTGGCTACTCCGAAAATGGCCGACGTCACAGGGAAATTGTACAGGAGATACCTGTGGGGCCAAAGACATGAAAAATGATGGGTTATAAGAGTTCACCTTCCTGTATCTCAGTATTTCGATCCTTCCGTTTCAGCCTTCAGTCGTCCAATTTTGTTTTCCTTGAATGCTGTGAGGTTCTCCTGGACTTGCCTTCTCTCTAACTTCAGAGAAATGGTCGTAAGTCGAGGATTGTCTGTACAAACAATTTATCCACACCTCTGGTCTACTTTAGCTCTCCATCCCACCCCTCAAAAGGCTCAACCAGCTCTTCAAGTCTCTTTCAAATCTTAGCAGGGAAGAATCGGTCTGGAAATCTAGAAATTAACAGGGTGGATATTCACCTTGACTCAACAGATGAGATTTGAGCAATTCACAGCTATTGCAACACCTGTGTCTGTGACTCTAAAATGAGGTTGTTGTTGTTTTTTTTAAAAAAAAATATCCTGAAATTCGGTCGGATTTGCCTGGCAACCCTAAAGTTCTCCTCCATTTCCAATTCAAACCAGAAAAACTTCCCGTCATTTATTGCTTTGCGTGGGAAAAATAAAATAAGAATTTTCTCCTTTCTGGAGAATGGCTATTCAACGTGAGTCTTTCTCTCTCTCTCTCTCTTACCGCAAACCAGTGAAATGTGCGTGAATTCTAAGGTGTGCCCCATAAATCTGAATTCTAGTCGTTTGGATTTCAATCACTGCCCCAATGGTGGGAATATACTAAAAGGAAAGAGAAAAATTTAATTAAACACAGACAAGACTACTTTTTTCCCCCCCGGCTTGTTATGTTACTGTCTCAGTTTATTGACCAATCGCAGGGGCTACGAATTAGGAGAAAAATTCCATGCTCAAACACTCTCCCAGTAGTCCCTGGCTTACGACCACAACGGAGTCCAAAATTTCTGTTATTTTAAGTGAGTTTTGCCCTATTTTACAGCATTTCTTGCCACTCTTATTGTCTAAGCTGAGCCAGGATTCACAGGGATCTTAGTCCCCTCTAGTGGAAATTCAAGGATCAAGCGATTAAAATTTGTTAAAAAAAATAGTGTCACAGACCTGTTTCTGAATCTCACTAAGATTTAAGAGGGGTGGACTTCAACTCCCAGGATCCCCTAGATGGATGAATTCCCCAGCCAGCTTTTAAGAGGGCTGGGCCAGAGAATTCTGGGACTTGGAAGTCCACACGTCCTAAAGTTGTCAAATTGAGAAACACTGAATTACAGCATTGCAACACAAAATAATTCAGACTTCCCCAGCTTGACACACACAAACAAACACAAAGACACACACACACACACTTCCAGAAGTGCCGGATTTCAACGCCCACGGGCCAGATTGGCAAATCACAAATCCAACGTGTCGGGACAGCTCTAAACCAACATGTTGATTTGATCTCAACAGAGACCAGAGATCAAATCTCCGCTCAGCCGGTTATTTTTTTTACCTACGGGAGGTTAGAGCGGGTCAGATAAAACAGAGCCTTCTTTGATAATGCAGCTAGTCCTCAACGTCCAACCACCAAGGAGCCCCACCTTTAGGTCACTAAGTTGAGACATTTGTAAAAGGACTTTTGCCCCGTTTTACGACCTGTCGGGCCACACCCCCCCCGTGATTAAGCGAATCACTGCCGTCATTCAGTGAGTCACATGGTTGTTAAGTGAGTCAGGTTTCCCCATGGACTGTGGCTGGTTATAAATATGAGCCAGTTGCCAAGCATGGGGAATGCTGCAACGGTTGTAAGTGTGAAAAACGGTCACAAATCCCTTTTTTTCAGTGCTGAGGTAACTTTGGCCGCTAAACCAAACAGCCGTAAGTTGAGGACTGCCTGTACAATGAAGGCGGCTTATAACATCATTGAAAGATACAGGTGAGTCCCCAACTTATGACCGTTACAGCAACACAGGAAAAGGGGACTTAGAATCAGTCCTCGCGCTTGTGACCATTGCAGCATCTCCGCAATCAAAATTTGGGCAACGGTTGGCAGCATCTCAGGGTCATGGGGTCACCGTTTGTGGCCTTCCCCAGCCGGCTTCCAACAGCCAAAGTCCATGGGGGGAGCCAGATTCGCTTAATGACCACATGATTCGTTTAACAACTTTGATGATTTGCTTAGAACCGTGGGGCAAAAAGAGGTTGTTGTGTGGTTCGCTGGCAGCGGCATTGGACAGTGGGGAAGAATGGGGACCAGTCCAGGAGTCTGGTGAGGACTCGGACGAGGGTCCTGCGTCTGATGCAGGTATGGGGCCAGGACCATCTGGGAGTGGGGTGCTGACTCCGGAGCCTCCAGAATCTGACAAGCAAAGGAACAGCAGGAGCCTGTTCCCAGTGCGCGCATGCGCAGAGCTGCTAGAAGGCAAGAGCAGCTGAGACAAAAAGGGTGACTCGGGAGTAAGGCTGGGAGGTGATTGCCCCTCCCCTAAGGGATAAAAGTCAGGCCAAGATGACGAAACCTTTGCAGGAAGCAAAGTCGTTCGATTGGTTCAGAGTCACTCTTAAAGTTCTTTGCACTTCGGTTGGGGTTTTTTTGTACTCCGATTGGTTTCTTTTCTAGTTCATTTGATACTTGTTTTTGGCAGCACTTCACGGAACTGAAAGGTGGGTGCTTATCTCGGGGGACTGTTTGAAATTAATTCCGGCTGGGAATGAAAACAATTCCCAGCATTGCAATAAACGAAGTCTTGTTTTTAAAATAAGTTTGTGGGTGATTATGGTTTAGGAAGCCTGAGTCAAAACAGTTGTATAATCAGGTGGGACTCCTATTGCAACTGCCTTGGTTGGTTAGCCAGGGAAATCGCAGACTCATTTATGGTCGTAATCTCGAGAACTAACCATAGTCTGTTTCTTTTTCTTTTTTTTAAAGGTTTTTAAAAAAATTTATTTTAAATATAAACAATTCGCCGTCCATTTAACCGTGTATCGCCTGGGTACAAATATCTTGTGCAATCAAAATTAAAATTTGCAACCGTATTCATTGCTTTGATATTAATTCTCTATTCTTATCTTACTGATAGACATAATATCTCTATCACTATAACGTAATGGTCTGTTCCTTAATATCGGCATTGGAATAGGGGGATCTCGAAGGATCGGCATTCAAAGTTTTTTAAGGGGGACGAAGAGGATCTCACCGAATCTTCTTTGTAATCGGAGTACAGTTCAACGTCCAGCGTTTGTTTCTGTTCTGTAAACCCAACTAGGAAGAGGCCGGAGAAAGCCAACGTGTCGAGCATCTGTAACAATCCCGAACGGTAGTGCAACATGGCCTAAAACAGGAAGGAAATTCACCAATCAGAGGTCAACAACCCACGAATTACAGAGTTTTTTTTTCTGATTTCAATAGAAGTGTATTTGTAGCTAGCACTGATGATGTTACCTAGTTGGGTGGAGAAATGTCTGCAAGAAAACAACCAAGCTCAGAAAACACCACTATCATTTCTGAATTAGCAATAATTTCACCCCTTCTCATTGTCCCAAGACGAAACCACACAACCCATACAGGTCAGAGAGCCACGTAAATTTCCGTTCTCACTCAGCAAATCCAGTTCATTGAGTTCAAGCCAATAAAATGCGGTCTATTGCAAGGTGTGAACCAGGTTTGAGACACTTCTACAGGACTAACTTAAATATAAATAATATCTATGAGCTATTTATCCCTCTTTCAGGCAGAAAACTGAAACGTCAGAGACAGTTGGGTCTAGTGGTTAAGGCACCAGGCTAGAAATCTGGAGGTAGTGAGTTCTAGTCCGGCCTTAGCCATGAAAGCCAGTTGGGCAACTTTAGTCCAATCACCAGGTGATGGGGTGTTCTAGTTCTGCTTTAGGCACAAAAGGCGGCTGGGTGACTTTGGACCAATCACTAGGTGACAAGGAGTTCTAGTCCTGCCTTAGGCATGAAAGACAGCTGGGTGACTTTGGGCCAATCACCAGGAGACGGTGAGTTCTAGTCCTGCCTTAGGCATGAAAGCCAGACCTTGGGCCAGTCTTTCTGTCTCTCAGCCCAACCCACCTCACAGGGCTGTTCTGAGAAAAAATAGGGGAGGATAGTTGGGTATATTTATCACCTCGACTTACTTGTATGAATAATAAATATGGGATACAATAAAATAAAATACAAAACTAAACAAATTCAGGGCGTAGAATAAAAGGACTCCCGTCTGTATTTCAGCTGAGGGGGTTCCGAATTTGTTCAGGATTCGTTTCCTCCGCAAATATTTGGCAAAAGAAGTTTTGCTGTAAAGTTTCACCTCCCCTTTGGGGCACTTTAAAGAGGTTCAGTCATCACTCACCCGTGTGAAATTAATAAAGGGATGATTTATCGAAGCGCTCCACCCGAGAGCAGATCAAAAAAGCCAGATCCTGTCCATCAAAAAATAATAATACTAATAATCATCATCTAATCCCTCTGAGAATATCTCAATCCTTACAAAATCCCAGACTTACAGCCCGAGCGGAAGAAGAAATAATCCGGCCTCCTTTGGTGTAGCAAGAAATCACCACCATGAACATGCCTAGATTCTGGTTGACCGGCGATTCGGGTAGTTCCAACTCCAAGGACATGCGGTAAGGTTGACCGTACATAAGAACCTGTTGAGAAGAATAGAATTATCTTCCTTTTTTTCTTCCCCCAATATTTTTTATTTCAATCTACATATATCAACAATACATTAACAGTGTGGCATCGATATATCATACATCTCTCATTGCATATATTCACATTAATTCATAATTCTTCAATGTTTATTTTCAACCTTTCAAAACTCTTTCCAAATGCCTACCACCATATCAATTAAACATACCTAGTAATTCCATTATTCAATTTTCTGCCTGTTTTCATTTTATTTTTTAAATAAAAAAAAATCTCATTTGGCAAGCAGGGTGGTTCCAGGTTTCACATCTCAATACAAACATGACCATAGTTACCTATTCATTTTGTTTAACTTCATATTGCATCATCCTTATTATTATTAAATATTAAGCTTATCTTATCCAATCCCAATTCAGGTTCTCATATCTTATTTTACAATGTTATTTAAAATTCTCATCTCAATTCTGAGAATGATCTTCCTTCGTGCGGGTCACTCAATGTCCCGGTTATCGCCCGGTTAGACTACTGTGAGGCTGCCCTTGAAGACTGCAAGGAACCCTCGACTTACAAACCATTGATGTAGCGATCGTGGGAAGGCAAAACGGCCTGAAAAAAAGTGACTTGGGATTGTGGTTCGCAGTCAGGAACTTTCCAGCATCCTCCCCACGCGATGAAAATTAAGATGGCTTGGCAGCTGGTTCGTACTTATGACCGTTGTGGTATCCCAGCAATTCCCCTTTTTACGACCTTCTGACAAAGCAACGCCGATGGGAAAGCCAGATGCACTGAACCACCAAGTGAGTAACTTATCAACTGCAGCAATTCACTTAACAACCATGACAAAATAGGTGGTAAAATGAGGCCAAATTCCCTCAACAAATGTCTCACTTAACGACAGGAATTTTGAGCTCCACTGTGGTCGTAAGTCAAAGACTACCTGTATTTACAGTGACCAATCCTCATACTGAGGCCCCGTTACAGCATTCCCACGGTCATGTGAACAAATACATTGCAACTGGCATGTTATTTTATGAGTTGTAACATCCCAGGGTCCCAAGATCACCATTTAAGACGCTCCCAGCTGCCTTAAGTGAACCTGGGCTCGCTTAACTGCCTTAAGTGAAGCCGGGCTCGCTTAACGACCGTGTGTTTAGCAACACAAATGTGAGTGGGTCAATTCAACAGGTATTGCATGGGGCGATCAACTCCACCAACTTAATTGCCAGGCTGCACCCAACAGGTGCAGCAGCCGAGATAAAACCGTGCACCGAGAATTTCATGCCTGATCTGAATTTCACCTCGTTTACACCTCGTGTACAATTTTTGTTTCCTGCAACCTTATTCCATTTCATTTCAAAACACCTGCGGTCATCATTCAGTTTTTGAAAATCGCTCACCCGGTCTCGGCTGTCCTTGATGAACGAAATGTTGGCAACAGGAAAGGAGCAGAGTTCAGGTCCGGGATGGCCACAGTCTGTCCTGAAAAAGGCCAAAAATTTCTCCCAAATCAGATTCACACAACACTTTAGCAGATCTCAAGTTCACAAAGCTATTTTTTGTGGCATGTAATTTTTTGAGGGGAGGGGGCAAAGAATTACAGGTAGTCCTCAACTTAGAACCATTCGTTTAGTGGCCATTCAAAATTTTTACAATGGAACTGAAAAAGAACACGACCGATGACCGGTCCTCGCTCTTATGACTATCCCTGCGGTCACGGGATCCAAATTTGGGTACTTGCAAACTAGTGTGTATTTATATAATGGCGGCAGAGTTGCTATTGGTAACCTTCTCAGCCAGCTTCCAACAAGCAGAGTCAAATGGGGGGGAGGGGAGACAAATTCACTTAATGACCATGTGATTCACTTAACTGCACTGATTCAATTAGGAACCCTGGCCCACAAAAAAAAAAAAGATGGCAAAATCAGAAGTGACTCGCTTTAGCAACTGGCTTGCTTAGCAGTGGAAATTTTTGGCCCCAATTGCCATCTTAAGTTGAGGTCCACCTGTAATAACCTCCTATTAACCCAGTGTCAACTCATAAAACATTCCTAGGCCTGTTTTAGTAGCTGCCATTAAAAAAAAAGAGGGGGAAAGGAAATCTGGAAGAGCAGTTCAGCAGTTTGGAAGCAAAAGTACATTCCAACTCTTATCTTTAAAAGACTGTAACTACAATACCAGAGTTTTTGCCCTCAAATATATTTAATTGGAGAACGTGATGGATGATACCCAGCCCATAATTGGAGAATGTGATTAATGACACCCAGCCCGTGATTGGGCTCAATCGGGGAATCTGGTTGATGAGACCCCCAGGGGGGAGAGGGGGAACAGGGTCACAGGGGACTGTAAATGACATAGGCCAGAGTTGGCTTCACCCAGGGCAGTGCCAGTATGTCGCCTCTAATGGATCCTTTGCGGTTTTTTGAAGTTTGGCTCGAGAATCATGATTTAATTAGGGCAATTGCTGGAATCCTGACTACAAACGTCTGCTAGAAACTAACCTGAATTGGTAGTGGACAGGGCTGACATAGCTGACCGTCGGCATGTAGGAGTAATAGAAGCTGCCGTAGAGGAAAATGGAGATCCAGAGGAGGAGGAGCAAAACGCAGAACAAAATAGCCGTCTGCAGAACGGTGCGACGTACTCGCAACATAAGCAAAGAGGCCACTTCTTGGACCCACACCAAGAAAGGTCCGGGACTGGCCGACATGATGGCGTTCGGCGAAGGAAACAAGTCAATACCTTTTTTTTTTGTGGGGGAGGGGTTTCAATCTACCCCAAGCAGCGAGCGTCCCGTGTTTTGGCGCCGTGAAAAAAAAAGAAAAAGCAGAGCAACGTTAAAACGGAAGTCCCTTGCACAATGGAGAATTTAATTTAAAAATAATGAAAGCATTGCAAGGGATTTTAATCTGGAAGTCAAAAGGTTTTCCCGCAGGCAAAAAGGACCGGATGGAAGATGGTACGCTGGTGCATGGTGGTTTTCGGAAAGTGTTTTTGGCTTCATGAGAAAAACAAGCAGAGTGGGCTCAGAACATGCTGGATGGGGAGGGAAGGGGGGGCGCCAAGCCTTGAGTCCCCTCCTCTTAAGAAATTCGGCTGTTCTTTAGACTCCACTCCCCAGGGCCGGAAGGTTCCTAAAATGGAAAAAAAAAGGACAAAATAAGTCCAGGGTGCCTGATTTTGCAAACTCTTGGCACATATTCTCTTCTTCTTGGGTTCAACTTTTCCCTGCTTTGGATCTGTGAACAAAGAGCATTCTTGGAGAAGGAGATTCGACTGCAAAGGGGGAGTATCAGAAATTATACCCCCCCCCCAAAAAAAAATGAGCCTCTGACCAATTGAGCCTTTACCAATTCTGTCTGGGCAACCCAGATGGAGTTTGCAAAGAAGGGTGGGTGTTGGCGCCACATTCTTGGCCGCTGGTTGTTGAATGTTAAAACAATCTGAGTTTGTTGAAAAGTTTATTGGGATTTGCATTGGGGTTTTATTTTTTGTAAACTGCCTGGAGTCACCATGAGTGAATTGGGCAGCCATGTTTTTCTTTTATTTATTAAATGTTAAATGCCCATTTCAACTCTAGAGACAAAAATTGTACATTTTCTAAACAAACATGTAAGCAAATAAACACATATTTTCTCAATGAAAGGAAGTGATACATTTGGTTCCTACTTCTCAATACAGCCAACACTTTATTTGAACCTTTTTTTAATTTTTAAAATGCTTTCTGTAAAAGAAGGAAGATAAAAACCTATAAATACACTTAGTTAAATTATTACAATGCAAAGCTCCCAATTCAGAATTCCGAGGAGCAAAGTTGTACTAACACCCAACCAAAGGATTTAAATTTTTTTCTTTCCTCAAGCAAGAAGGCAAAACTTGGGACAGAAAGGAGCTTAAAATCAGTTGCTGCTCCAAAGTTACACTCACCAGTAGGAATAGTTTTAGTTGGGAGTCTTGGTTGCAGTTTTAGTACAGTTTCTAATAATATTTAAATCTGTCTAATCTTATGTTTTATTTATTTTTTACTTGTTTTATCATCTTTAGGGTAGATGGACGCCATAAAAATTTAATAAATAACATAATAGTGAGCTTAACGTTAAATCCCAATTCAAAACACAACTTTAGAGAGATACATCGGCTCTTTTTAAGTTACTAAACACACAACAGAATTTTTACAGGAGTGTTTTGTTTTCCTCGCTCTTGTTTGATAACTGTGAACCAGAATCTCTCACAGTTCTTTAAAACAACACTTTTAAATTTACTCATACTGCTTCCACTTGCACCATCCTCTGGCAATCAAACTAGCAGCCTTTAAAAATTTAGAATTACAGCCCCCTTTCCCAGTAACGTCCAGTTCAGCTTCTAGCTAAATTCTAAGCACTCTTAATTGATTTTTTAAAAATTAATTATAATTTATAATTAATTTATAAAGCTAGCACAATATACAAATCCTGCGAATTTTGTACACAAGGGAGGGAAAAATTAGAGGGTCTGTTATGATAGAGGAAAGTGGGGGGGGAACCTAGTTTTTAATTAGAAACAGGGAGATAAGATACATAACAGCCCCCCCAAATCTTGGATTAGCTTCTTTAGAAGAAGGGAAGCTTCTTCCAAACACAAACCACCATCCCATCTCAGTTTAAGAGAGACAAACAGGACAGGCAGGAGGAATCTTGGCAAAAGGATTAGAGATATGGAAGCATGTAAGAATGGG
>JANHFN010056356.1:0-11296 GCA_032468175.1 Toxicocalamus goodenoughensis
ATTGCCGGAGACCCCCAGTCCTTCTAAACTTCTATTTTATTTAATTTTATTTATTCTAACTTTTAAATTTTTTATGGAGTTTGAGGATTTTATTGGTGGGAGGTTTTAATTTACAGCTTAGATAAATATTTCATTTTAATAGTTTTAAATTTTGTATTTCTGTATTTTTAATTGCTGTACACCGCCCCGAGTCCTTCGGGAGAGGGGCGGTATAAAAATCTAATAAAATAAAATAAAATAAAAGTATTTCCTCCCCTCATTTTCCCCCACAGTCAAGCTGTGAAATAGGTTGGTTTGAAAGTGAGTGATTGGTCTAAAGCATAGGTGTCAAAAATAAGGCCTGCGGGCTGGATTTGGTTCGCGGGGCCACCCTGGACGATGTAACAGGGCGGCCCACATTGCTTTGGCACGGTCTATCCAATGCAACATGAAACATCAGGCCAGCATCACTTAGGCCAGGTCTAACCAGTACAAAGAGGAAACATGCCAGGAGTTTGGGAAGTGGTGTCAAGCTGACCATGTCTACCCAGGTGGCCACACCTATCCAGTTACCCTACCCACCCAGTTGGCCATGCCCACCTGGCCCCCCCAAGGTCAACCACAGCCCTGATGTGGCTCTCAATGAAATTGAGTTTGACACCCCTGTTTAAAGCAACCAAATCAGCTTAAGAGCTGAGTGTGAATTTGAACCTGCCCAGGATTTCATGATATTATTCTGGTTCCTAATTGTTCTCCAAGTCTCCAGTTCTTAGAAAAAAATCAAAGCAGTTTCAATGGAAAAATAAAAATGTGAATATAGCACTGGCACTTATATAGCATTTTCTAAGTGGTTTACAGAGTCAGCATATTGCCTCAACTATATGAGTCCTCATTTTACTGACCTGGGAAGTTTGAAAAGATGTGTCAACCTTCAGCCTCTCAGGATTGAATTCCTGGTAGTAGGCAACGTTAGTTTTCAGTGCTGCATTCTAACCACTGCACCACCACAGCAACCACGGAATATGAAGAAATAGAAACCAATCTACCAGAATCAATTATTCTGTTCTTTAAAAAAAACAGGGTGGCTTCTTTTTAAAATATTCCTTTTTTATAGAAAACAATATTTTGCATAATCCGATTCTAACAGATTGCCATCAATGGCCATCTTTATCCTTTCTTTCTGTAAAGCTACCACCTCACATTCATTTATCAGTTGTTTGATTCCTGCTGCTGGATTGCAGCTTAAACTAGCTTTGAATAGCCAACTCTCTTTATGATGGAAAAGGATAATGATTTTATGTTCCACTGAAACTATCAAGCCAAGGTGTTATCTCAGTGAAAACAAAATGTCAGTTTAGAATATATTCTGAAGGGCATGAAAAATGAAATATTGGCTTCATAAGCAATGTATCTTTTCAACATCAAGGTTATTATAGAAAAACAAATATATATATAAAAGGTAAACTAAAATGATAAATCAGTACAATCTTTCCTAGATAGAAAGATGAAACTCTACAGAGATCAGATTTCTTAAACAGAGCGGATTGGGAAGGAAAGCAGGTTTAAGAGTATTGATATAAATGCAGAGCGAGAGATTAGGATTAGGTGGGGTTTTCTCATTTTCATAGAGGTATTATAAAAATGATTTAAACAAATTAAGATGGGATATATTCATGACAAAGCTAGTTTCTCTTCTGAGAATGAATCCAATGCTTATTGACAGTACTTAGAAATACTTCAAGAGGACATTTTGCAAATTCTATTTAGGCAGACAGTGAAAATGTCAGATGTATTCAAAGTGAAGTATCCCAATTTCCATTCCTGAGAATCCTGTGTTCTTAGAAAAGTCAATTACAGACCATAAACACACAAATATAAGCTCTCCACACAATTGGGAATTTGACCAAAGGCTTGTTTCCCAATCAACATTTTGGAAGCTACACAAAGTCACAGATTGGTATACAGATGCAAAATCTTTCCTCCCCAATTAACCATTTTAACTTACTAGATGTAATAATACATTGTGTGATTCAGCTGTAAACTGCTAAAACATCATGAAGGCATCTTGACATTTACAATGGTTGGATTTTTCCCACAGTGAATTCAGGAACAGTCATGTGTGGAAATGGTTTTCTTTAAAAGTTCATTTCAATACAGTATAAGAGCATAGCACAATTAGAAATTAGAAACAAATAATGAACAATGGAAAGAATAGGTTGAGTACTCTGATTGATGAAGAATCTAAAATGTTCTTTTCAGTTCCAGAGAAAAATAAATAAAATGGGAAAATTTGTTTGGCAATTTTATATTACCACTGTTGTTTTTATTATCTATTTGTATATTGTGTCCAGATCTATCCCGCTTTTAGTTTGTAGTGGGGTTTAAGTTATTATGTGAGAATCACCCAGAATAATTTGGAGTCATGCAATGTAAAATTAAATTAAATTAAAAAATAGTTCCAAAATGCCATAAATTACAAGAGGGAAACCTGCAGTATTCAGGATTTCTGGACTCCAACACCCATTTATCTGGCCAGCAAGTCAAATGATTCTGTTCCAACCACTCAGGTAGGAGACAGTTTCCCTACCTTATCATAAAGAAAATTATCATTTCCTCATTGAGGAAAAGAGAGGTGAATCCAGTACCAATAAAATACCAGTGGGAAAAAAAAGCATGTATTTGGCTCATATATTTTTGAAAATATTCCTTTTTCAGAAGCATTTCTAGAATGCCCGTAAACTAATTGTCAGGAGGACATAAAAAAGGGAATCCATTGAGCCAGTGCTGTCTGAAGACGTTTCTGTGGTCATGTGGCCAGCATGACGTCACATAGTACTGTTACCTTCCGTAGTAGTGATACCTATTTATCTATTCACATTTGCATGCTTTCAGATTGCTAGGTTGGCAGGAGATATGAGCTCCCATCCTTGTCTTAGCTCTTGTTCTGCACATGTGGCCAACCAAATACATTTTTATTACATTTTCAAAAACACTGCATTAGTATTCCTCTGACTTTTCTTCCTGCTGCCTGCTGTCCACCTTCATTTTTTAATCTAGCTACAGCAGCAACTCGTATGAATTAAAAAGCCTGCTTTGACCATCAATCTCTAAAGAACTGCTGATTAGAACAATGGCTCTCCTCCATTGGTAAGCCATTTGTGTAATTTGAGAATGAAATTTGCTGGAACAGAGTGAAAAATGAGTCAGAATGGTAATTGCACGAGTTTATCAATAGTTATAGTAAATTTATGTAAATTTCTAAGGACACTATAAAATAACACACATGGAATTATGTTGGAAATTTAAAATGCAGTCAGTCTGTTTTACAGCAAAGAACTGGTTGATATTAATCCATCATGAAAAGGTTTTCCCTAAGACATTCTGTCTAATTTGAATCAATGTGCTGTCTCCTCTCAAATGTGTGTGTTTGTGTGTGTTCATTCTCTAACAGAAATATAATCTCATAAGCAATCAAAAGGTGATCCCTTTTGATAGATTTGATATCTATATACTACCCAAACTCTCTTGTTTGTGTGTTTGTAACCTTCAGCTGGACAAAATGGTACATCTTAGAGCAACAATTCTTCAATCAACCTACTCCAAATTGGCAAACTTAAAATAACGCATTGAAAATCCAAGACCCATTACTTCTGTGGGACTGTAACTTGGCAAAGTTGTGGCTGCTTCAGCAACATCACACTACCTTGGTCAATCATGGTCACATGATCATGAGTTCCAATGCTCCCCCAGCCAGTTTCCACAAGGAAACTCAAGGAATTTGGAAGTCACTCCCACTCCCAATTATTTTTTCCCCTGCCTGGGGCTATTTTGGTTCTCTGTTTAGATAAGGAAATATCTCTGAAATGATAACCCAATAGATCACTGGTTGTATGGAATGAATTTTTTAATGCTAATAACTGCACACCATAAACTGAGAACTGGAATATACAATGAGCATTTTCATTAAATATATAGTATCATGCCCTCATATAAGGCGACATGTAAAAGTAAATTAGTACATTTCTTAAAATTGGTTGATCCAGTATGTGGTAGTGGTAATGATGAAGAACAATCATGATGATAAGGATATGAAGAATGAAAAACCTGATTGCTTTTTTCTGTTCAAGCCTATGAGATTAGTATGATTTTTAACAGTGCTGTAACTTTTTATCATTTCTTCTGAGTTTCAGTTTTCCTGTAGCTGTTTATGAGGATGATAATACAGACAATTTGATCCATATTCAATATGTATCCTTGGGTTCACTATGCTGTAATTATTAAAGGAGGGAAGAAGTTAGGATAAAAACAGCAAAAAAATATTTTTCTTTTTTTCTAATTTATTAGCTTTACAATCTACATAGCAAGACTTGTATATTTCACAAATGTAATTATTCTATAAAAGAGAAGTAGGAACCATTAAAAAGAAAAGGCTGCAACTTTCAAACAATTTATTTTTCATTAATCAATATTATTGTACATTTAGAGATTCCTGCTAGAGTATATGCACTTTTAGCAAAAGGGATACTTTTTCCGTTTATATGCTTCATGCTGTGAAGGTTTAATTCATTTTATTTTATTTTTCATTTACATGCTTCATTAATTTAGAATTAGTTCATTTAGAATTAAATTATGATTTAAAGCAAAAGTGTAGTAAAACTACACATTGAATTAGCTAGCCATGACCCTGGAGTGGAGACAGACAACAGAAATCAAACAATTGTCTTTCCTTAAAATGTGAACAGAATAATGTATAAGGATGAAGTGTGCAGATATAATAAACACTATTGTTCAACAGAACATGTTGGTGCTACTGATAGAATATTTGTAGCTCAGAGTTGAACTATGAAATTCTTGGTGCTCTCTTGGTTGTATTTTTGCAGGCATTTCATTACCAAGCTAGGTAACATCATCAATGTACATGCTGATGAGATCAAACAGGATAGAATGCTTATACTCTGAGTTCAGGGGGACCATAGCAAGGTGACCACCAATATCTTATTAAAGATATTTTGGAGTAAGTGTCCCACACTTACTTTTATAGTAAGCTACAATATTTTCTTTCTATTTTATGTAATATAAAACAAACGTATATAATTTGTAACCTTGTAACTTGCTTTGCTGGGGCTATCCTTCAAGTCTTTGGTGATGAGCTCAATGATCACTGTAGTTTGTGCATACCAATAAAGTATAATTTGCTGCATCTATCTTAAATCACTTTGGGCACAACAGCTTAAATCACTTTTCTCACTACAGTTTGGCCTAGTTGGCCTGATTCACCAGGCAAGGGAAAAGAAAGGATGTACATCGGTGGGGCCATGAAAAAGGGCCTTCTTGGTGATGCCCCCCACCCGGTCTATGGAACAGCACTCCTCTCAGATATGATTAGTTTCCATCTTGTTACTTTTTGGAAAGTCCATAAAGATATGGTTTTCTCATGGCCCTGGGGACCACGAATGAAGATGGAGCTGATCAAGTGGTTAACTTAATTGTTCTATTGCAGCCATGGGGTGGTGGGGTTATGGGGTTTCATATCATGGATTTCTAGTATTATAAACCTCTTGAGGTCATCTCTGGGAAGTTGAGCAGTCCATATAAGCTTGTTTAATAAATAAAATAAAATAGCTGGTTTAGAAGGACAATATCTTATGTGGTATGCCTTTGCTATTTTCACAGGCTCATGGTGCCCATCTGGGCCTTTTCCATTCTATAATCATCAATCCATTTGGAAATACCTGTGAGGATCACAGGTGTTCATTAGGTATAAGATTTTACAACATATTTAGAATCCAGCCATGGCAAGTCTCTGGAAGAAAACCTGCAGGAGTAAGTTGGGTGACTCTTAGATCACCAAGTTACTGTTGGTTCCAGCGTGTTGTGAGCAATGAGGCACCAGGTTTGTGTGAGTATTGGTGCACCAAGTATTCAAACGAAGTGGGATATGCAGGGTGTTTTGTTTGTTTTAATCTTCTCTCTGTTGCCTTTGTTTGTGTGTCTGTATGTATAAGGTACAGCAGGCATCTCTAGCTCTCAGCTGCTCTCATCCAGAGCTAGGTCTTTTTCTTTCTTTCTTTCTTTCTTTCTTTCTTTCTTTCTTTCTTTCTTTCTTTCTTTCTTTCTTTCTTTCTTTCTTTCTTTACCTCCATGTGGTGAAAAGCAAGGGAGAGGAGAATTGAAAACCATAACCCTACAACATTATGACAGGCTTTGTGACTGTATAAGTAGGGAGCTCTCTTGAGATGTGTTTGGCATAGCAGCTAGACCCAACAGCTGGTTTAATTCCATCTATCTGCTGAGCCAGGAAAGATGGCAGAAGAGGATTCTTCTACTAACTTGTTAAAATAGATCCTGGCTGATCCAACAAGATCTGGCTATGCTTAAGAATGGTTTTTAAAAAGATGCAAGAAGAAATGTCTAGATATGAAGATTGATTAAAAGCCCATGGTACTGCAATAAGAGGCCAGTCATAATATTTTGAATAAACAAATTACTTAGAATCACAACTGAGGAAGAAAAGTGTATGTGTGATTGATATTGAAAATTCCCCTAATCCATCAAACCTCACTGCATTTAGGAAGTATTTATTTAGAAAGTTCCTCCCTTTGGGAATGAACTATCCACTTGAAATTGAACATGCATTTAAAATTCCTTAAATAGGGCCAAAAAACCACAATTAGTTCCAACATCATTATGATGCAGATCCCTCTTGATACTACAAGAGATGACAGTTTGCATATATTTCATCAGGAATCAATAAAATTTCTATTCAAGTGGGGTTCTAGCCAAGCAAAGATATCAATTTATAAAAGGGAATATTTGTAGTTCAGAGTTGGACTGTTCTGTGAGCTGCATTATTTTCTTGCAGACATTTCATTTCCCAACTAGGGGGTAAACAGTTGGATAATGAAACAACTGCAAGAAAGCAACCCAGCTCAGAGAGAATTAAGGATTCCACATATCAATTTATCCTGATCTCACCAAGGAAGCTTAAGATAAAAGAAGATGGTTCAGAAAAGACCCGAGTCTCACTAAATCAGCACAATTGCAATATTTTATGCGCTTCCTATTAACATTCTGCCATCAATCATCAAGATCAGATTCACAGATTTAATAACCCCATGAATGCAGAGGCCTTTATCTTCGAGCTGAATTTGGATGATGGATAAGTTTGATTGTGTTTCATTTCATAGCAATTGTTAAAGTGGGAGCAGGGAGGAAGACAAGTCTCACTGTAAAGATACTCATTTTTTTTCCTGTTCTCTTACCAATTCTACGATAATGAGTCTGGGCATACTGCCAATTTAGTTTTTATCTGAATTTAAATACTTGGTTTGAAACAGTTCTGTATATTTATGTACAATTTATGCTACGCGATATATGCTTTCTCACTGAGAAGCCATGTGGATCTTTCTCTTCCTTGTTTTCTTTTAGGATTCTTTGCAGTTTGCTTAACAATGTTACTTTATTATTTTAATTTATTACACATACCCATGTCTTTCTTTTAAGTATAGAGTCTATACATAATGCAACCCCATTTGAATTAATTTGATAAATAATTAATTTGAATTACTCTGAGGCTTGTATGTCTATAAGCAATATTTAAAAATTTGATAAATTTTTAAATATAGTAAACTTCATTAATAGATATTTATTGGCCCAGAGATCATAAAACAAATTTGTATTGAAAAAAAACCTTGTTAAGTGAGCCAAAATAAAATTAATGGATGAATTAGTTAGTATTAAATTAGAATTTGATTTAAAAGGTTATGATTACCTAAAAAACAAAATGTAATTTTAGCTTATTAAAAGACAGATTCTGCTTTTCCAGGGGGAGCTTCATTTAATGGAACAGGATAAATCTCTATTAATGAAAGATTGGACAGAACAATAATTAGAGTTAAAAAGACTGTCACTGCAACTTTGGAAAGATACGTATCTATGGAAGTTCTCAATCATCAGGTCCTGGCTATCCCAAAAGTGCTTTTTCAAAAGGCAACAGTGCTTTTTTTTCCTGCCTTGAAAACATTTCATTTCTCATCCAAGAAGCTACTTCAGCTCTTCAGGAAAGATAAGTGTACAGTCCTATTTACTGAATGAATTGAAGACCTGGTTGCATTATCAGCAGATTGCCAAAAATAAAGATTTTGCATGGGATTGATTTATACAAGGTACAGTAGGTTTTAAAAGAATATGATAACCACATATTAGATAATTATATATAGAATTGTAGCTGTTTATTGTTCTAATTACATTAAATAATAATAATATATTCTATAATTTATATCTTATTTAATAGAACCATGGTCAGAGGTGGTATTCAGTAGGTTCTGACCAGTTCTGGAGAACCAGTAGCAGAAATTTTGAGTAGTTCGGAGAACCGGCAAATACCACCTCTGACTGACTGGAGTATCCTTCCTCTGCCACACCCACCAAGCCACACCTGTAGAACTGGTAGTAAAATAAATAAATAAATCCCACTACTGAAAGAGATGTCAGAGAGTGTGGATTTATTCTCCATATATCTAACAGTAAGACAGGAACCACTGTGTGGAAGCTTTACTAAGGGAAATCCACACTTAAAATAAGGAAGAATTTCCTGATGGTGAGAACAGTGAAATAATCTGTCTCCTGAAGTTAATGGAGCATCATCATCACTGGAACTTTTCAGGAAAAGAGTGAACAGTCCGTTTGCCCAAGTATGGTATGAAGTTAGTGTGAGAATTTGCCCGGGCTGAGCAGTGAGTTGAGCTGCAAGAGCTCCAGAATTTTTTTCAACCTTATGATGTTATGATTCGATATAAACAAGTGACAAAAGAAGGAACGAAAGGGGGAAAAAAATCTTGTTGTGGTTTAGGCCAGCTTTGCTTTTTCTCTTGTTCTCCTAGATGTGTAGAAGGAAAATGTCTGCAGCAGTATTTCTTCTATTTTTGAAGGCTTTTCCTGAAATCTGGGTTTTCATCTATTGGAACATCTCCACTGCAATTATGTAGATACTTGGCACAGAACAAAGGCAGAGATGGTTGACTGATGTTCACTGACCAAACACTTTCAACAGACCTGAGTCACTAATAGAAGCTGTAGAAGTGTGTAGAAGGAGAAATTCAAGATCTTCCACCATGGCTGCTGCTAGCTCCTCCTCCATAGAGATTAAAGAGAAAGAGATGAAGATGGAATATTGCTGCTGATATTATTTAATTAAAGTGAGTAAAACTGGCATGGAAGGAACACAGAGCTTAAACCTGTTGTTCAGAAAGCTGTGTGAAGTGTTTTCATTCAAATCTTGGCCCATGCACTCTGGAAGTGCTGAATGATAAGTAGGCAGAAAGAACTTGAAAGCAGTATAATTTTAACCACGCATCAGCCTCTTCTCCCATTTCTCACCGTATCCAGAGGCTAACAAAAACTGAGTAGGGAAAACACTTCAAAGCAACATTTTAGGCGCCGTTCACATTTTCCTCCATCCCCAACAGACATTTCTGAAGCAATTTTAGAACTGATTATCAGTGTGAAGTTTCAGTTTCTCAAGAAGTTATCCTAGAGCTTGAAAGCAAGGGGAGCCTTTCTGAGTTTCATAATGAGAAGAGCAAAGTGGCTCGCTTTTTGTTTTGTTTTTATTGTAGAGAAATGGTTTTGGGCAAGTTGCTTAAGAATTGATGCGCTCAAAAATATGTAATGTAAAGAGAGGAATGAAATATTTCAGTTTGATTGCTTGGTTTTATTTCAAATGTAGTTTTATCTTGATGAAAAAAAACAATAGGAAAAAAGACAGACTGATCATAAACTCTCAGCAACTTTTGTTACTACTGATCATGTTCATAAATGTCGTGTCAGCATTGGAGTTGTTGATCATTAATTGACTCTCAGGATTAAGAATTGTAAGCTTGTATAGGTACAGTTTAGAACCTATGGAGAGGATCACTTCCAGAACTTTCTGCAGGAGGTTCTGTACACCATATTATAATGCCAAGCCCATGAATTCTGCAGAAACACACATACACACATATACAACGAACAATTACTTTCATATTTTCATTCACCTGAATGCCATTAGGATATGATCACTAGCTGGTTGGCAAGAAAGTCCTTTTTTATATATAATAAGCCATAGTGGCTCAGTGGTTAGAATACAGTATTGCAGGCTCACTCACTACTCACTGCCAGCAGTCTGATCCTGACCAGCTCAAGGTTTACTCAGCATTCCATCCTTCCGAGGTCAGTAAAATGAGGACCCAGATTGTTAGGAGCAATAGGCTGACTCTGTAAACTGCTTAGAGAGGACTGTAAAGCATTGTGTAGCAGTATATAAGTCTAATTGCTATTGCTACAAAGACTTTCAGTTTGTACAAAATAAACCTTTATTTCTGGTAAATTATTTGTTTCATGTTCTGACATTCTGATTTATTCAATTAAGGTGGCTAGCGGTCCAAATAGTAAGGAACATATTGTTATGTTCTAGTCACCTACCTACCTTCCTTCGTACCTACTATATAGATTACCTGTTATATGCCTATACAAGCAGTCCTCAACTTACAACCATGCTTTCAGCAATTGTTTGAAGTTACAATGGCACTGAATGATAGTTACCAAGCAGTCTTTGGAATTCCCTTCCTGACCAGGGCCTCTTGTACTCCCTCGCTTTATATCATTATCATTGAGTGATGAAAATTCTGGTCCTAATTGCTGTTCTAAGTTGAGGATCGCCTATCATCTATTAACTGTATCTTTTTCTAAAGGAGGAGGAGGAGGAGGAGGAGGAGGAGGAGATGGGTTGCCATCTATCAATCCATCAGTCATTCAATCACATCTTTTTTATGAAGATTGGTAGCCATATTTTCACAACCACCAAGTTAGGCTATTGAAATATGTTGCATTTTGAAGGCTGTCAAGAAACCTTACCTAGTTTAGGATATACCTGCTAGATTACTTTCTGGAATATATGTTGGGAAGTGGTTGTTTTTATATACTCTTCCAATGTTGCTTATAAATACTTTCTATTCTCACTGCCATTTAAACCTCAAGGCAAAACATAAAAACAAAAAACCAAAATAATTTTTAGGCAGATTAGAAATTTAATCAACAAAAAACAGCATCATTTGAATGTTTTTAAGGTTTCCCTGGCTTGTGTTCTATTTTCAAATAGACTGGTTTTTCTCCCTTCAAAGTCTAAATAGTTTCTCCCATTTGAGCTATCCATATACAAATATTTTTTTTATAAGTTTTATTGATCTTTCAGAAACAAACAAACAACACAAACATAAAACATCTTTCCTTCTGAAAGCAGCTCGGGTCCGGATTTTCTCTCTTCTTACAGACACAAGTT
>JANHFN010056479.1:0-11294 GCA_032468175.1 Toxicocalamus goodenoughensis
CCCTGCCCTGCAGGGGAGGGGGGAAAGGGGGGGGGGAGGAAACTGGGGCAAGAGGCGTGAAAATTGCACGCTTCACTGCCAGCTTATCAAATTAAAAGCCTCGTTGCAGGGAAATTTTGGCAGCCGAGCGCTGACGGGAGGCTGAGATGGGGTGGGGAAAAAACAACAACAACCACCTTACTCAACAAAACTGAAGTGACAACCTTGGGATCCCTGGCAGGGGTGGGGGGTTTGGTTTCCCGTTCTGCCTTTTGGCACACTCACTCTCTGACACACTCTCCCGCACACAACTGCAGGGAGTTAGCTGGCAAGCGTGGGGAGATTAAACCCCCATTAAATAAAGCCACCCTCGTTTTCCTACTCTTAAGAAAGTCCCAAAAAAAGACCCATTTTGCCTGGAATGGTATAGGTTTTCCTGCTTGGGGGGGGGGAGGGGGCTGGACTAGATGACCTCCAAGGTCCCTACCAACTCTGTTTATTCTGTTCTGTCCTTCTCACGTTTCCAATTCTCTCTTTGTTCCCAACCCACTTGGTTTTGTGCGAACCTCGGTGTGTGTCCCCTCACCTGGGGGTTGGTTGCCGATTTGCTCCCGGGCGCAAATTCAAGGCGCTGGTTGTCACCTTTAAAGCCCTTCATGGCTTGGGACCAGGCTATCTAAGGGACCTTCTCTTGCTACCCAGCCCACCCAGCTCTGTCCTCACAATCAGGAGGCTGCGAGTTCCATCCTAGGTAGAGGCGGATATTTCTTTCTGTGGGCACAATGAGAATATATCTGCCGAACAAAAACTCAGCCCTGGCAACAGGAAGAGCATCTGGCCAGTAAACACTCTGCTAGCTCCAATCAGTTGCCCAGACTCCACCCCGCAAGGGATTGTGGGCTCGTTAAAAGAAGATGGTTATTTTATTTCTTTTATATTGTCTTTTTATTTCCTCTAAGCCAACTTGAGCGAACAGGCGGCAATCTAAATTGTCCAAATAAATAAATAAATAAATAAATAAATAAATAAATAAATCCAAACCACTTAACTACCCTAACAAGGTTGGGGAATGGCCGACGCCGAACTCCAAAGCCTTGGCTAGAGTCGCCCCTCTCAAAAAGTGACAAAACCCCCGCTGTTGTTCCCTGCCAATCAAGCCAGGATCAAACCGCCTCTCTTCCACCCCGACGTTGCGGGTGGATAATTCAAACCCCCGTTAAGATTCTCCCCACCTGCTTCCCCAGGTAATGATCCACCCGGTATATCTCCTCTTCGCGGAAGACGGCGGCGAGCTCTTCTGCCAGCTGTTGCGCCGACAGCAAATTCTGGCCGAAAGGTTTCTCCAGCACCACGCGCAGCCAGGCGCCCGAAGGCGGCCTGCAGCTGCTGTTAATGTGCCGGGCAATTTCAGCGTAAGCGAACGGCGGCACGGACAGGTAAAAGATGCGCCCGGTTTCCACCAGTTCCTCCTGAGCCAGGCTGGTTTGAATACCCTGGTTGAGACGGGCGTAGTCGCCTTCCCCTTTGAGCTGGTGGTACTCCGTCAATTTCAAGAACTGGTCCTTTAACACCGCGCATCTGTTGGGAAGCACCTCCGGGGAGCAGGCCAGGTTTCTCAAGGGGTCAAACATCAGCTTCCGCCCCACCTCGGCCTCCTTCTGACTGGCCCCATAGAAAGTAAACGTGTGCCCGTTCGTCGCTTCGTCGACGTAAAGCTGGAACAAGCTTTGCCACAGGTATTTTTTGGCCAAATCCCCCGTGGCGCCCAGGAGGACGACAGAAATGTGGCCCCGGGATTCCCTGGCGTCGGCGGGGAACACCGCCCACAGCAAAACGACGGCGAGGGTCTCTTTAAAAAGCATCTTGCCAGGGGGCGTCCAAGCTGGAAAGAAAGGGAGGAATGGGAACATGAGAACTTTTGCAAAAGTCAGAAAAAAAAAAGGAAAAAATAAAATAAAATAGAATTTGCGCCTTTGGCCCGGAAGGCTGCGGACTGTTTCAATATCAACTTTGTACCCCCATGTGAGGCAACTCTACGATTTCACATCGCTGGCTCAGAGTGATGGTGTTTTTGAGCAAAGAGCATTTGTGGTAAGCGTGTTTCGTAGATGAACAGGTTTATTGGTGCAAAAAACGATGCCCATTGCACTCGCAAACTCTTTTAGGAAGGGACAAAGCAGGATTATCACTGCTTCGCTGCTTATAATAATTCCCTTTCTTTCATCCTTTTTAGTTTTTTTAATTTAAATTTGCATCCAGGTTGCCACAACAGAGCTCAAAATTTCTGTTGCTAAACACGGCAGTTAGGTTAGTTTTTGCCCCATTTTAAAAACCTTGCCACAATTGTTCAGTAAATCATCGCAGCTGTTGACTTAGTGACCTGGTTGTTGAGTGAATCTGGCTTCCCCATTGACTGGCCTGGTCGGTAGGCCGCTAAATGGGATCAACCTTACCCTGGGACACTGCAACTGTCATAAATGCATGCCTGTTGCCAAGCCTCTGAATTTTGATCACGTGACCGTGGGAATGCTGTGACCTGTCAGGATTCCGGCGGTTACCCCCACTTAAATCATGAGTCTGGAGCCAAACTTCCAAAACTTCAAAATTGTTCAAAAAAATATTGGGAGTTAACATGTCCGGCACTCCCTGGGTGCAGCCGACACTGAAACACATCATTCATTGTCACCCTTGACCCTGGTTTTCCCCTACCCCTATGGGTATGTCGTAAGATACATCCATAGCCAAGAGTCATCAATCAAGTTGTCCAATTAGATTTTAGCACGGCAGAAACTTCAGTCACCTAGTTACTATCTTTGAAAACATTTATGGAATGCAGTTTCGGTTTGCAAGCTGCCGCACTGCTCCCCCCTCCTTTCTGTCTAAAAAGACCAGAGAAATATTTTATGAGTTGACATGATGGTTGTTAAGTGGTAAAAGTGTGCTAAATCACTTTTTCCCGTGTTGTAACTTCGAATGGTCACTAAACTACCTACACAGTACAATGGCATAGATGCACAGTAGGAAACAAAAGGCAGCATCGTATCTTACCAGCTAAGGTCCAAACTCAGTTTGTTGCCTAGCTTGGCACCACCTCCACTGAGGCTCAATCACATATCTCTCCTACCTGTAATTGTATATTAAATAAAATAAATAAATAACTTTAATTTTTATATTATATGTACTTTATATGTACTTTGAATTTACCTAAAAGGGCAGGTTTATCAGCCTTACAGAAAAACTGGCAATTAATACTTCCTGGTTTGACAACTTGGTTTTTACACAGCGAGCTTTCAACACTCCAACGGTTAGTCAAACAAAAAAATCCTGTAGATTAAAAAATAAATCAGCATTTCCTGGTGTAGAAGTGGCCCTCTCAGAAAGCCAAGGAAAGAAGTAGATGAAGTCCAGTCACACCTTCACTGGTCTAGGCTGGGTTTTCACACAACATGTTTAACTCAGACCAGTAAGAAACTCACTGGCTACTCGTGGAAAATAAAGGTAAGTCGTTTCCGGCTCTAAGGGGCGCTGCTCATCTCCGTCACAAAGCCAAAGAGCCAGCGCTGTCCAAAGACGTCTCTGTAGTCATGTGGCTGGCAGGACTAAATGCCCAAAGGCGCACGCAACGCTCTTCCCTTCCCACCAAAGGTGGTCCTGTTTTTCTACTTGCATTTTTTATGTGCTTTCGAACTGCTGGGTTGGCAGAAGCTGGGACAAGGAACGGGAGCTCACTCTGTTACACTGCGCTAGGGATTCGAACCGGGTCCCCAACTCCTGGTTCAGAGGCCGATATCGGGCCATGGTCCATTGGGAACTGGGCCACACAAGCACCAGGCAACCCCTGATTTAACTAGTTGAAGCAACTTTTGCGCAAAGCACTCAAAACCATCCATTACACACACACACACACAACCGCTGCCGGTCCACAGAGCCAGCACGGTTGGGGACCATTGAGTTAGATAGTTTAATTGAACCATGGTTAGGGGTTGTTGGTTTAAGGTGCTTAGGCAAATCTAACCCGTTTGGTTCTTTTCACCGGCTGACCCCAAAATGGGTTATAATTTCAAACGCAATTTTTTTAAAAAATGTTGTGTGAATCCAGCCCACCTTTGCTCTGGGGTTGTTTTTTTTCCATTTCATTTGCTGAATGTGCAGAAAAGTGTCACACACACACACACACACACCAGCGCAAAAGGCAGTTTGTAAATCCCATGTCTAATAGCAAAGTTGGTGCCTTGCTGGCTCGGTTTTAAAGTTATATATAAAAATGGAAAATAAATAAACAAATGTGTGTGTATGGAATATATCTATATTATCTTATCTATATAATATTATATTAATCAGTGGAACACCTTGCCTCCAGAGGTTGTAAATCCTCCAACACTGGAAGTTTTTAAAGAAGAGATTGGATAACCCTTTTGTCTGAAGTGGTGTAGGGTTTCCTGCCTAGGCAGGGGGTTGGACTAGATGACCTCCAAGGTCCCTTCCAACTCTGTTATTCTGGGTTGTTGTTTTTTCCCCCCAATCACCTTCAGTAAAATATCCTAAACTGGGCCTGGTGGAGCTTCCAAAATGCCAAAGGTTTTTTTTTTGAAAGGGCTGGCTGGAGTTGTCAGGCTAGTCAACCGCCAACCTTGGGGGTGTTTCTCAAAATCGTCGGCTGTGTGGCAAAAGGAAGTGTAGGTTACCTCACGACTGGGAGGAGAAATCTCTTTCGGAGTCCTTTGTTTGTCGATGAAATGGACGCCTTGAGGCACAACGCAGCTGTTTGTAGGTAGAAATACACGAGGACATGTTGCCTCAGCTGGAAATGGTGCAGCACAGCCGCCCCCCCCCCCAAAAAAAAATGGGTGGGTGGGGCTCCTTCATCGGGGCTGCAGTAAAAACTGGAAAGATTGTGCAATCTAGTGCTACCTCGGGCACGAAAGGTGGCTGGGTGACTTTGGGCCTGTCCCCAGGAGACTGGGAGTTCTAGTCCCGCCTTAGGCACAAATGGAGACTTACTGACTTTGCATCAGTCATCAGGAGACGGTGACTTCTAGTTCGGTCTTGGGCACGAAAGGTGGCTGGTTGACTTTGAACCAGGAGGCAGTGAGTTCTAGTTCTGCCTTGATGATGAAAGATGGCTGGGTGACTCTGGGCCTGTCACCAGGAGACTGGGAGTTCTAGTCCCGCCTTAGGCACAAATGGAGACTTGCTGACTTTGCATCAGTCATCAGGAGACGGTGACTTCTAGTTCGGTCTTGGGCACGAAAGGTGGCTGGGTGACTTAGGGCCAGTTGCCAGGAGACTGGGAGTTCTAGTCCCGCCTTAGGCATGAAAGCTGGCTGGTTGACTTTGAACCAGGAGGCAGTGAGTCCTAGTTCTGCCTTGATGATGAAAGATGGCTGTGTGACTCTGGGCCTGTCACCAGGAGACTGGGAGTTCTAGTTCCGCCTTAGGCACAAATGATGGTTGGGTGACTTTGCGCCAATCACCAGGAGATGGCGAGTTCCAATTCCACCTTAGGCACAAATGGAGGTTCAGCGACTTTGCACCAGTCATCAGGAGACAATGAATTCTAGTTCCACCTTGGGCATGAAAGCCAGCTGGGTAACTTTGGGCCAATCACCAGGAGACAGTGAGTTCTAGCCCCACTTTTAAGCACGAAACGTGGCTGGGTGACTTTGGGTCAGGAGTCAGTGAGTTCTAGTCCTCTTCTAGGTGACCTTGGCTCCGTCCTACCTCGGCTCAACCCACCTGGCAAGGTTGTCATGGACTGCCATTAAGTGAGACATTTGTAAAGTGAGTTTTGCCCTGTTTTTATGACCTTTCTTGCCACCGTTGTTAAGTGAATCACCGCAGTTGTTAAGTTAGTAACCTGGTTGTTAAGCGTACACTGGTTTCTCCCTTGAGTTTGCTTTGCCAGAAGGTCGCCCCCCGGGACTACTGCGACTGTCATAAATACGAGTCAATTGCCCATTGGCTGAATTTTTGATTACATCCAACACGGGGTGGCCGCAACGGCCCATCGTTATGTGTGGGAAACGGTCCCGTTCCTTCTTTTAATGGCCCTTGCCACTTTGGTCATTCAGTGAACTGTTATAAGTCGAGGACTACCTGAAGTGGCTCAGCCCTGCTTGGGAGGGAAGAGAGAAATGGTGTTGCCTGTTTAATGACCATGCTGGCAGCCATTCAGGTCCTTTCTGGGAAATGAGTCTGGAAGCACCACCCAAGGAGCTTCCGGCCTTCCTCGTCCAGTTGTGCATCGCACACGAGGAAGCGGGAAGGTTGCTGGTTCTTTGCACAGAAAACAGGACGGAAATAAAACCTTTTTTTTTTTATTGCCGGCCAGATTAGAGGAAGCCCCTCCTTGCTCTGGCTGCCTCTTGTCTCCTTGGAAATGCACTGGGTGGGCCAGGGGGGCCACGGCTTGCAATTTCCCAGTCCAGCTGCAAAAACAGCCTTAGCCAATTTTATATCTATTTTATACACACACACACATACACGCATTATATATACATACATGTATACATACACGTTATATAAACACAAATACACATACAGTACATATATACATATATATATACACATACACACACACACATATACATATATATATATGTGCTATTCAGCTTTGTTCAGGTATCTTCCCACGTCATTGTAGTTGTGCTTTTAAAGTTGTAGCAACGTTTCAGCAGAATCTCATCTGCCATCATCAGGCAGTATAATACACAATACAGAAGCCTGATGATGGCAGATGAGATTCTGCCGAAACGTTGCTATTCTGATAGGGTGTTATACATTGTCATAATAACTCCTTCATCCTTTTAAACTCTCTATATACATACATATAATTTATTTACAATTGTTTACACATCATCCTTATTTGCAAAATGTTACGGATCATCAAATATCACCTTTTCTTTAGCCAATCATACCAGATATCCCATGTTTTGTAATATTCCCTGTCTTGATTATCTTTTAGTAGTTTAGTTAGTCTATCCATCTCGGCACATTCATGTATTTTATTGATTATCATGTTTTCTGTAGGGGTCATAGCCAATTTCCAATTCTGAGCAAAACTTATTCTCGCTGCAGTTATAATATGCAGGATCAAGTATTGATTATTCTTTTTCCATATTTGGTTCTAAGATGCCTAGCAAAAAAAATTCCGGTTTGAATTTTATTTTCTGTTTTGTTATGTTCTCAATCCAAATTCTAATTTTTTGCCAAAATTTTCATGCATGCAGGCCTGTGCACCACATGTGGAAATAAGTTCCTTGATTGTAATTACATTTCCAACAATTGGGTGTCATGTTAGGGAACATTTTGGCTAGCCTCGCTGGCGGTAAGTGCCAATGATGAAACATTTTATATGCATTCTCTTTTATAAGAGACCCGACACTTAGGATTGCATTGGCTTTTTTTGGCTGCCGCCGCACACCCCTGGCTCATATTTAACTGGTTGTCCACTAAGACTCCAAGATCCCTCTGACAGTCACTGCTATTAAACTTGGTTTCACCCAGTCTGTATGTTGAGTGACTATAAAAGGATCTATGCAGCCAAAGATAAAGGGGAAAAAAAGAAGAAGATGGAATAATGAATTTTGCCTCTAAGCAAGACAAAAACAAGCCATGAGCAATGCTTTAAAAGATTGTATGGGTGTGCCTGCATATGCACACACAGACACAGACACAAACACACACACACACACACACACACACACACACACACACACACACACATGCAGAGTCGACATGCAGTATGTGAGCTTGGAAAGTAGTTTTGTTCCCTGGAGAAATTTCAGTACATTTGCTATATATAGGGCTGCTACTCCCCATTCGCACAACGCCTCTCTGGTTTACTAGACTGTAGGGAGTTTTAAACCAGCACACTTGGAGCTATTTCGTTGTGTTCATCAGAGTCGTTGTGTATTAAGCATCGCGGGGAAGAAGAATTAAAAGTGTGAAGCGAGCTAGAAAGGAAATATTGGAGAGAAATGGTTATTTGCGCAATCTGTGTCTTTGGTGAAAAATCGCAGGCTATCGTTGATTTTAAAATAGAATAGAATAACAGAGTTGGAAGGGACCTTGGAGGTCTTCTAATCCAACCCGCTGTTGAGGCAGAAACCTCTATACTATTTCAGACAAATGGCTGTCTAATCTCTTCTTAAAAACTTCCAGTGTTGTAGCATTTACAACTTCTAGATGCAAGATATTCCACTGATTAATTGTTCTAACTGTCAGGAAATTTCTCCTTGGTTCTAAGTTGCTTCTCTCCTTGGTTAGTTTCCATCTGTTGCTTCTTGTCCTGCCTTCAGATGCTTTGGAGAGTAGCTTGACTCCCTCTTCTTTGTGGCAGCCCCTGAGATACTGGAACACTGCTATCAAGTCACCCCTAGTCCTTCTTTTCATTAAACTAGACATACCCAATTCCAGCAATTCCAGTTCTTTTTTAGCTTCCAATCCTCTAATCATCTTTGTTTTAATGCTTTAGGGTTTTTATTTTATTATTACTTTATTATTGTTATTACTTTATTATTGTTATTGTTATTGTTATTGTTATTGTTGTTGTTGTTGTTGTTGTTGTTATTGTTATTGTTATTGTTATTTTTATTGTTGTTGTTGTTGTTGTTATTGTTATTTTTATTGTTATTATTGTTATTATTGTTATTATTGTTATTATTATTATTATTATTATTATTATTATTATTATTATTATTATTATTATTAGAATTATTATTATTATTATTATTATTAGAATTATGGTCAGTCATACAGTCAGCCAGATGCTTAGACTGGATTTGGCATTTTATTCACCATCACTATTATCTGTTCATGACAGTATGAAATCATACTTGTCAGTTCTTTAATTGGTGTTGGCCTTCACACATATTGAGTTCTTCCCAAGGACCTAAGATGTCATAATGATCAGCATAGCATATAGCACTGTATGTGCAAATCCAAGCAGTTTGACCTTTTGTAATTGACAGATGGAAAATTTATCAATGTGCAGATTTTCTAAGTATCATGCAAAGCTGTTTGGTATGGCATTCAATGCGCTAATAACCACTGGGACAACCAGTGTCGGTTTATGCCATAATCCTTCAATTTCAATTTTGAGATCTTGATACTTTGTGATCTCCAATTCTTTGTCGTCTCTTGGCATTGCCATATCAATTATCCAATTATTATTACTTATAGCATCTCCTTTCATCATCTATTTTCTTATGCAATTAAGTTTTCATTCATCTATTTTGAGAAGGTACTCCCTCTACTTCCTTCCCCCCAGGATTTTCTACTTTTGCAAATCTTGAGTTTTTCTCAACTTCCCTCACTTTTTATGTACAAATGATGCCATTCAGGCTACCTAGAAACAGGCATTAAAGGGCCAGTCATTCCCTTTCCACAAGAAACATACCCTTTCCACAAGAATATGTCTTTCTCACAGTCAGCTAGCATTTTGCACCTACAACATATATTCTGAAGATTGTGTTTTCTGTTTAGGATTTTAAATGTAAGAGCAATTGTCCACTCCTGCAGACATTAGAGTTGAAATTTCCTTTCATGTCTAGAAGCAGCTGTCCCTTTTTTCTTCTAAAAACACTACCCAGTTGACAAATCCACCATTTCTTCCTATGATTTTCTATGGTGGTGCTTTCCATTCTATGCCAAATACTGGTAGTTCTTACTTCAAAAAACAAAAACATTCAAATACAACAATGATAATCAAACAATATCACCTAAAGGTACTATTCACTGGTCCTCACCTCTCATCTCCAAATAATTCCCTAAAGAGCTATATATGCTTTCAAGGCTCTTCAGACACCCAGGAAGAAGGCAGTCTAGATATGAAGTCAGAGGAGGCCATCACTAAGAGAGCTGACTCACAGCCAGCACAGATAAATAGGGCAGAAATATACGCTCCCGTTTGCCGGTTTCACTGTGTCCAATTGGAAAAATAAATAATAACATTCCTAGAAAAACCATTTCTGAAGGTCACTTTATTCTCTCCCAAATGGTAAACATACTTACCAGGAGAATACCAACAATGGAGGTGGGGGGGAAATGGAGGAGAAAGAATATGTACTAATCCATTGGTAGTGATAGGAATTGACTGACTAGTTTGTTGTCTGAGACATCCTGGGCTGAGAATGTCTGAACCAGGTATCTAGTTTGCTTTCATGCCTAAATCAAGACTAGAACTCACAATCTCCTACCAGTAATTTCTAATCTGGTAGCCTAACTACAAGACCAAACTTACTCTTTTAATAATTAATAATAAAATAAAAGCACACCATGCTGCAGCTTTTTGTAATGGACATCTTTTGATAGATTTTTGAATTCCTATAAATCTCACAAAACCCACATAGACTTTTAAATAATTTCTTTTCATCTTAATTTTCTTTCTTTTCGTCTTGGAAATAATAATTATGGCCACACTATCCCAACAGAGCCAAGTTTCCCGAGCTCAGTGCACACTGAGATTTGGAGGGTCTTTGTGCAAACACATCTTGTGAGACAATTTGCACCCATTTCTGGACATGGAGCCTTATCATGTCTTATGCATTTGCCACATCTTCTCTGGATTGCTGCAATGAGCACCACACTTTGATCTGGAAGACCATTTAAAGCTACACCTGGTCCAGAATGTAGTGATGCAAGTTATGGGGTACACTTCAGTATGCCCACATAACACTGCTAATTTGTAAACTCTGTTGGTTGCCTGCGTCATCTTGAAACAGTTTCTAGTGTAATTATATACAAATTGCAGACAATTCCAAAAGCAATGGATTAATTTGAAAAGTTCATTTGAACGTTATGTAATTATTTTATGAAATGTCATAGGTCATGTTTCAGTTATTATGGTTATTTGTATTTCAAAAAGAGAAGAGTTTTACTATTACTATTGATCAGACTGCATATTCAGTGTTGTTCTGAAGAAAAATAGGAAGAGCAAGCACAATATGAGGCTTTGCGTTAGTGTACAAAAAAAGGGAGGATGTGTACCATGTATGTACACCCAATGTTATGTTTGTTTCAATACATTTATTTTTAAAATAAGGAATTGGAAGAAAGGAATCAGATAGAGGAAAATCCATCTGCCTGCAACTCCCAAAATCTTACCAAAACTATCAATATCGCCACAGTAAGATCCTAAAACAACCGAACCACTTACCAGAACATTCAGCAACAAATAAATACAATTATTTTTAGAATAGAATTAAGAGTTGGAAGCAGGGGTGGGATTGTACCAGTATGCACCTATTTGCTAGAACTGGTTAACATTCTAAGCAGCTTGGAGAACTGGTTGTTAGAAGAAATTACTGGCCTAA
>JANHFN010056646.1:0-23165 GCA_032468175.1 Toxicocalamus goodenoughensis
CTCGTGCACCATCCAGGTGGGGGCTGCGGCGCGGCCGGGCTGCTCTCCGGGCCTGCCGCTGCCGGGAAACGCCGCGCCGGGGGCGGCCTGCCGAGCGGCGGCCTCACGCGGGGAGCTCGGCGGGCGAGGGGCGGCGGCGGCGGCGGCGGCTGTTCCGAGGCCGGGCGGGGGGTCCGGGGCTGCCGAAACGCGGCGGGGAAGAAACTTCGGTCCGAGGAGGCGCGACGGGGGGCGGGGCGGGCATCTCCGCCGACCGAGCCCTCCCCGGAACCCCCGCCCGGTGCGAGGCAGCGGTCGCGTCGGAAGGCAGACTGAGCCGGCCGGCGAAGCTGCGACCCGGGGAGGCGCCGCGGAGACGCTGCCGAGCTGGGTTCGGGCTGCCGGGGAGGCTGAGTCCGGCTCGGCTCCGGAGGTCCGAGGCGCCTTTTTCTGCGCCTGGCCTGAGAGGCCCCGCCGGGACTGTGGCCGGTTCCGGAGAGGTGGCAGAAGCGGCGTTGGGTAAAGGTGCGGTCCGGCGGGCTGCGGGGCCACGACCGGGCGCCTCTTCCAGCGCTGTGCCCGGAGCCCGAAGGGGGCTCCTTCCCGGCCCGGAGAAGCGGCAGTCCCCGAGCCCTTGGCCGGCGCGCGTCGGGGATGGCGGTTGGCCGGGCTGTTGGCTTGTCCGCTTGCCTGCTCCTCGCCCCCCAGCAGCGCGATGGGGGTGACCGGTGGCCCGTTGGAGAGAATGGCGGGCTTTCCCTTTGAGGGGAGGGATACGTTTCCCGCGAAGAAAGAAGCGCCTCTGCTTAAAACGCCGCCTTTGCCGGGCTTCATCTTGGGGCCCGTAAACCTTCTGAGGGCCCAAATGACGCCCCAATGGGGAGGCTCCAGGCTAGTTGTGGCCTCAGCTTCGAGGCCTCGGAGGAGGAATCTGCCGCCTTCAGGGTTCTGTGGGTGCTGCTAGAAGAGCTCTGGGGACCCTCCATCCTTCCCATTGCGGGTGGGGGAGAGTCCCAGCATTGAACTGGTTTTCTGCTCTCAGCTTCCTGCCACCAGGACGTCTGGTTTCCTGCATAGTGCGAGCGATGGTCCTAGCGGCCATTGTGCCTTAACCAGGAGGCTGGACTTGGTGAGATGCATGGAAATCATGGTTCCAGTTTTGCAGAAGGCGCCTGGCGCTGGCCCCTCTTGAGCCAGGGTCAGGCTTCACAGCCGCCTTGGCCCCACAGTCTGCCCCTCCGTCAGGAACTCCTGGTTCCCTCAGCCAAATGCTCGAGGACTCCGCACAGCGTAACCCTTGGCAGGGTTAGTGTGAGGTTGCAAGCTGCCCCCGGAGATCGATCGGCCTGCTGCAATAGTGGGAGCCATGGGCAGTGGAAGGATTCTTCGGCTCCTGGTCCTGCTGTTATGCTGGCTTGAAGGGACCCCTGATCTGTGCCGACAGTGCAGCTCTCTAGGGGATGGAACTGCAAGCAGAATTTTGGAAGGTAGCAGTGCTAGGCTGCCCAGGCTTGGGCTGAGGGCTTGGATTGTCTCATGGGGAAGAGATGGAGAAGCAGAGGCTCTGGGGTCTCCCCCTCCTCCAGGGCTGAGGGTGGTGGGAGGAGAGTTCTCTGATCCCCAAACTCTTCCTTTCCAAATATTGCTGACATCTGAAAAATGGGAATTTCCCCTGAGAGCCGCTGCTTGCAGGGAGGAAGAAGGAGAGGGGCTTCTGGGGGGGAAGCACGAAACACTCCCCTCTTCCCTGCCTTGAGGCTGTGATTCTGTTGGGTTGCTGGCTGCATGTGTGCGTTTCCTAGAATGTGTTTTTCATTATCTTGATTATGTGAGGAACTGGATTCTGATCAGAACACGGGACTCTCAAATCCATGCAGCTGTTCCATGTTTAGCTGAAATAACTCTACAGCAACTGAAAAAAGCACTGCTGAGCCCAAAGAGTCTGGAGGGCCTTTTCCAACCGGCAGCCCATTGAAACTGATGCCTTTTAATACAGTCTGCCACACGTCTCCCAGCAGAGAGAGCTCCGATGATCCCGGCACCATTTCCGTTAAGTGGTGCTGCCTCCCCGGTTAAGCTCCCTTTCCTCTAGTGCAGCTGGATGGGGAATTCTGGGAGTTGAAGTCTGCCAGGCTTAAAGTGGCCAAGGTTGGAGAGCCCTGCTCTAGTGGGTCCTTGGAGAGGGTCCCAAGTGGGGAAGGGCTCCTCCAAGGGGAAAGGGGTGTGACTCCAGCAGCCCCTTTCCTTCGGCTCTGTGCAGGAGGCCACGTTTCTCTAGCCAGGCTGGGGTCTTGAGTGGAGGAATGATTGAACCAGCACAGTTGCCAAGGGGGGGGTGTCTCTTGAGCAGGGGAGGGTCCCATGCAGAAGGCAGGGGCCTCTCCAGCTGCTGCCCTCCTTAACCTCTGCCCAGTCCCCAAAAAGAGTTTGGGCCCCTGGCATTGACCACAAAGGCCGCCTTCCTGGGTTGCTGCATTCCATTTTTGTGGCCGTGCGCAAGGCACTCTGCTCTGAGCACCCCTCCGCACACAACGTGCTGGCGCGGCACTTCCGGGGCAAAGGAGAAGCTTCCTTTTTAGGGAAGGCAGACATGAGCGGGTGGGGGGACGGAAGGTGCAGGGCATCCCCAGGACTTCTCCAGGATTTCTTCCTGCCCGGCTCCCCAGACTCTTTATGTTTGCAGATCTCCTGTGCTGCCGTGACTTTTTGGGGGGCAGGTCAGCCACAAAGCTAGAACAAAGCGAGACAGACAGCGTCACCTCCAGATGGATAACAGATAATCAGAGTTGGAAGGGACCTGATAGGACATCCAGTCCAACCCCCCTACCACCCAAGCAGGAGACCCGACACCATTTCTGACAGAGGGCCGTCCAGTCTCTTCTTGAAAGCTTCCAGGGATGAAACTCCCACAACTTCCGAAGGCCGCTTCGGTTCCACTGATTGATTGTTCTCCCTGTCAGAAAATTCCTTATTTCCAGGTTGAATCTCCTTGATCAGTTTCCATCCATTATTCCTTGTCTGGCCTTCAGGTGCTTTGGAAAATAGCTTGACCTCCTTCCTCCTCTCTGTGGCAGCTCCTAAAATGCTGGAAGACAGCTATCATGTCTCCCCTGGTCCTTCTCTTCACTAGACTAACCAAGCCCAGTTCTTCATATGCCTTAATCTCCAGTCCCCTCATCATCCTGGTTGTTCTTCTCTGTACTTTTTCTAGAGTCTCAACATCTTTTTTATAGTGGGGTGACCAAAACTGGATGCAGTACTCTAGGTGTGGTTTTACTAAGGCTTTATAGGGTGGTATTAGTCCCTCCCATGATCTCGATTGTATCCCTCTGTTAATGCAATTTAGGATTGCATTGGCTTTTTTGGCTGCTGCTGCCCACGGCTGGATCCTATTTAGCTGGTTGTCCACTAAGACTCCAAGAATGGAGCTGTAATTGGCTGGCCAACTGCACTCAATGGAATTACATCTACATGATGGGAAGCATGAGGTACTTCAATGTTCTGTTCTGAGCCCAGTACGATATTACTTGGCTTAAAACAGTTCATTTAGTGACTGCTTGAAGTTATGATGGCAGTGAAAAAAAAGACATAGCTGTTTTTCATACTTACGACTGTTGCAGCGTCCCCATCATCATGTGGTCAAAATTTGGATGCTTGGTGACTGATTCATATTTATGATGGTCACAGCTTCCCGAGGCCATGCAATCCCCTTTTGTGACCTTCTGATGAGCAAGGTCAATGGGGAAGCCAGATTCACTTAGCAACCGTGTTTCTGAAATGGTTGGGGACAATATGCTGACTCTCTAAGTGCTATTGCTATTAACTTAATAACTGCAGTGATTCACATAACAACTGTGGCAAGAGGTTGTAAAATGGGGCAAAACTCTCAACAAATGTCAACAGCAGAAATATTGGGCTCGATTGTCATAATTTGAGGACTCTCTGTACTCTCGCAACATCTTCATGCATGATGTAGATGAGGGGATAGAAGGGGAATTCATCGGACTTGCGGATGGCACCGAGTTGGGGGGAATTGCCAATACTTGATTAGAAGATCGGCTCAAGATCCAGAAGGATCTCTACAGACTTGAACGCTGTGTCCTGTGCAACAAAAAATGCAATTCATGGGTGAGAAAGGTAAGGTCCAATTCATAGGCAGGAAAAACCAATTGCACAAATTTAGAGTAGCTCAACAATTGTGGTTTAACAATAGTAACTGTGAGAGAAATCTAGGAGTCTTAGTGGACAATCACTGAAGATATGAGCCAGCAGTGTGTTGCAGCGGCCAGAAAGGCCAATGCAATCCTAGGCTGCATCAACGGAGGGATAGCATTAAGATCAGGAGGACTGTTGGTACCTCTTCATACTGCACTGGTGAGACCAGACTGGAAATACTGTGTTCATAGATGTTGAGACTTCTGGAAAATGAACAGAGAAGAAGCAACAAAGATGATAAGGGCCTGCAGGCTAAACTGAAGGATTAACAGCCATCTAAGATTCTAAGACTGGACGGTCATCAGAGAAAGCTCTGGAGAGTGAGCCTGTCTGTAACTTGTGGCCATAATGGCTCAATGGAGATCAACTCCATTGAGTAAAAGCCACCGGGGTTTGGGGGGAATAGGGATTTTGAGAATTCTACCCTGCCCCCCCCCACCCCTCTTCCATAAATATTGATGAAGGATTCCTCTCTGTAGCTGCATATCCTCCAAAAACTAAGTTGACCAAGATGCTCCTTTTCCTTCACCTCTGCCAATAAATGCTGTGTCAACGAATCCCCCAATTTATTCCAGGCAGATCCCCTTTCTGGAACAGCCTCTCCTCTGAATTTCTTCCCAGTTCTGCCTGCTCTTCCTCCAAGAGAAAAGAAACCTCAGCCAGTTTCTGCTCTCTTTTTTTTTTCATGTAGCTTCCCTGGTGTAGCTTTGCCAGCTCTGGGAGAGCCAAGAGACTGCAGAGCTGTGGCAGCAGCTGGCATCCCCCACCGGCCCCATGGAGTCCCCCGCTCTGCTCTGGCATGGGGGAGGGCAGGGGGAGCTGTCCCCTGGCTGTCTAGGTCAACCCAAACAACCTCTCCCCCCCCCCCCAGCCTCAGCCGCCCCCTTCCTCAGGGCCTCTTTTCTGGGAGTCTTCGGGTGGTACCAGAGAGTGATTTGCATGCCCAGAAGGAGAGCAGCCCAGTCCCAGGGCAGGCCATTCCGTGCTCAGTGACCCGCTCCATTCCCCCTTCTGCAGAATCGAGGACAGCTTTGGGTCATTCCAAACCAGTATCAGCCAGTTCCAGAAGGGTCTTCTTCCTCTGCCTTGGGGAGGGGAGGCAGGCAGTAGCAAGCATGGACACCCCCCCCCAACCTCCCAGTCCTCAAATGAACCAGCCCAGGTGGCCGCTTAGCATCTTAAAATGCAGGCAGGAAAGATGAAACGAAGGCAATGTCTGGAAAAGCAGAATTCCACTTGCTCTCTCACTGATGCTGGCAGATGGAGCAGTTTTGTAGCCACCGAGAACGAGCAAAAAGGTCACAACTCAAGGTCAACTGATTGGCTATCGTCATTTAGATCCCACCTTTAACCATTCTTGCCAAACAGCTCACAGTCATGTAGACAATTATAGTAAAAGTATGAATATTGTCAGACTTTGTTTATTGAAAGGAAAGGATGCTCACTCTAAATAGGGACCTGCAAAGCATTCAGTCAAAGGGTTGCCTTTGGAGAGATGGGCGGCATCTCAGTTTAAAAAATAAATTCAGTTCTGGGTATAAAAAGCAGCGGGGAACCTTCAGGGCAAAAAGCATGCAGGGAAATAACAAAGCTTTGACAGAGTCCGGCTCGTGCTGAGCTCCTGGTTCTGATGCAACTCTGCAATTTAAAATCACCCCATTTACTGGACAGTTTCAGAAAACCTAAGCTACCAACTCCCCCTCCCCCCCAACTGAATTAAAGTAGTTGTATGCAATATTTCTCACCCGAGGTTCTCTATTTTTCCTTTCAAAGGTGGCGGGTGGCCTCCCTGATTTCCCACGGTCTCCGTTCCTTCTCAGAGCTCTGAGGCTGCTGGGCAAAGGCGTCCTTTTCTCTTCTCTGCCCCCTTTGTCAATGCCTGTCCTATTAAAAAGACAAAAGCATTTTTCTGCCTGGGGGGGGGCAAGGGCTCCCGAGACTGAACACAACTCTACACCTGGGAGGGGTGGAGGGGATTGAAATTCAGCTGCCACCAGTGATCAGTACACTTCATTTATAATCACCCATGTTATATAAAATAATTCTGGGTGTCCATCAACAAGTAGACATAATGATATTAAGTGATGCCAGTGTTACTGTCCAACAGCTGTCTTAAAAATAACTTTTATGAAAGATTTTTGCAAGAAGAAAAAATAGCCATGAAAAAATATATGACAAAGGAAAAAGGGGAAAAAATCAATCAAAATAGAGCTGGAAGGGACCTTGGAGGTCTTCTAGTCCAGCCCCCTGCTGAAGCAGGAGACCCTATACCATTTCAGACAAGTCTCTTCTTCAAAACCTCCAGTGATGAAGCACCCACAACTTCTGAAGGCAACTTCTGTTCCACTGGTTAATTGTCCTCACTATTAAGAAATTTCTCCTTAATCCCAGGTTGCTTCTCTCCTTGATTAGTTTCCCTCCATGGTTCCTTGTCCTGCCCTCTGGTGCTTTAAAGAATAGGTTGACCCCCTTTTCTTTGTGGCAGCCCCTCAAATACCTGGAATACTGCTATCATGTCCCCCCCAGTGCAAAAAGCAGGATAGATAGAAAAAGGGACAAGGAGGAAAAACTATTTAACGAAGCATCTTCTGATCTTCACAAGAGCTGCAAACAAATTTACTGTCTTTCCATCCAGCAGCTATTTTAGGAGTGGCTGTTTTTATGATACCTTATCGTTGTCTGCAATTTTCTTCCAATCATTTTAATACTTACATTCTCATTTCTCCTGTGCAGAGGCCCACCTATAGTAGCCAGGACTAAGCCCCGTTGGATAATAGGTAGATCATAATAGATGAACATGGTTGCCCTGATCTCTTGGATCGTGTATGGATTGGGCGTGTGTGAATGCAGACACAAATCCCTGCAAACCATCCCTCCCAGCATCTGTATCTGGTTCTTTGATTCATCCAGGAGGCCAGCCTTGCATTGCTCCCTCCCCCTCCCCCTTTATGCCATGGGGGGGGAGTTCTGGATCAGGGCTCAGAATTGTGGAAGCTGTGCAGATGATTGTCATGCTTCGGTGATATTAGGGTCCCATTTGGAAAGGCCTGGAAAAGGTTTTGTTTTCTGAGATCCACCTTCCCACGTGGGAAGAGTTTGCCCTTTGTGAGGGATATGAGGAAGCCCCTTTCCTTTTGACCCGCCAGGCTCCGTGGGAATGCTGCCCTTGGCAGTGGCTGCTTTGAGCTGGTCTTGGGGAGAGGACCCAGAAATGCCCTCCTTGTCACTTAAGTGGTAAACCGCTTCAGAGACCCTCGGCAACGCACCCAAGAGGGGTCCAGGGGGGCAGGCACAGCTGAAGTCCTGCTCTGTTTTAGGTGTCCACTCTTGTCACCATGCAAAATAAGGAATGGGGCTATGAGCCACAGTGGACAAATCCTGTGAAGAAAACTGAATAGGAAAAGGAATCAGGACAGGACAGAAAGGAGAGTAGAGAATAGAAGTAGAAATAGAGCAGAGCAAAGCTGGAAGGAACCTTGGAGGTCTTCTAGTCCAACTCCCTGCCTAAAGCAGGAGACCTTATTCCACACCAAAGAAATGGTTGTCCAATCTTTTCTTGAAAACCTCTGTTGTGGTTCACCAGCAGCCGGTACAGACGGCAGTAGGGAAGATCATGGACCAGTCCGGGAATCTGGAGAGGACTCGGACGAGGGTCCTGCGTCCAATGCAGAGTTGGGGCCAGGACCATCTGGGAGTGGGGTGCTGACTCCAGAGCCTCTGGAGTCTGGCAGCAGCGAGGCAGAGGAACAAGGGGAGCCTGTTCCCAGAGTGGGTCTGTGCAGAGCTGCCAGAAGGCAAGAGCAGCTGAGACAAAAAGGGCAACTCGGGAGTAAAGCTGGGAGGTGATTGCCCCTCCCAGAAGGGATAAAAGTCAGACCTCAATGACGAAATCTTTGCAGGAAGCAAAGCAGTTCAGTTAGATTCTCAGTCCTTCTTGAAGCTCTGCATATTTTTTGTGGTACCGTTATAATTACTTTGGAGACTTCTGTTTTTGCCAGCATTCCACAGGCCCTGTTATCTTGGAGAACTGTTTTAAGTTAGTTTTGGCTGTGAATGAAAATAATTCCCAGCGTTGCATTAAAATAGGTTTTGCTTTTAAAACAGGTTTGTGCTTAATTACGTTTGACGAAGCCTGGGTCAGAACAACCTCCTCCAGTGATTGGACGGGTCCAAGTGGCGGACGGGCAGCCATTGGTTAAGTTGATGTGACTCTTTGGACACTGGCATAAAACAAGGGGGCTTTGTGGTCTCAATAGCCCCATTCAATGCCTGCATAATCTGTGTGTAGAGAGAATACCAGGCCTTTAGGTTTCAGCATCCTAGCAATGAGCCTGAACCTCAGCCAGCTGCGTGAGGGGCCTCCAGACACGCCAGCAGCTCCCTGGGTCCCTCACCCCCAGGGCCTTTGTCTGGGCTGAGCTGGGGTGGGTGAGTCGCCTGCCTGCTTTGGAGGGAGCAGCCATTATTATGCTGCTGGGGGGGCTCTCGGTCTTTCTCCTTGACTGCTCCCAAGGAGCCGTGGGATGCCTGTCAGCAGGGGAAGCGCTGCACCGACTGGCACAGGCGAGAAGGCTCTCCCAGCCCCCTCGCCTTTACCTTTAGCAGGTTTTAAATCTTTTTAAATTGGAAATTGGAAGGTAGTGCGAAAGAGGATCCGCTCTTCCAGAAGACCCTCTGGGACCCATTGCCCCCCCTGGGCATGCTGTGAATATGGGGGCAGCGAGAGTCCAGGTTCTTCATGTGAGGGGTGCCCAGCCAAAAAAATGGGGTCTGAGGGGGGGGGGGTTCCGGGGATGTAGGAAGCAGCCTGCCTTCTTCTACCTTTTTACTGGCCAGGCTGGTTGGCTTTCCTTTAGTAGGTTGTTCCCTGTCTCGGGAGCAGCAGGGCTTTGTGGCATCTGCTCTTGGCTTCTCCGCCATTGTCTTCTCCTGCCTTTGGGCAGTCAGGTGCTCCGGTTTAACCCAGAGAAGGGAGCCACTCTTCAGCAGCAGCCAGGAGGCTCGAAGGGCTGGGACTGAATCTGTCCCAGAAGGGCCCCTGGTGCATCACGCTGGGCGCCTGGAAAACCTCTTGGCCTTCTGCTGCCTCAGGACCTCTTGGGGGGGGGGGAAGCAAGATGGGCACGGGCAGAATTATAGCTACGACCTCTGATGTAGCTCCTGTTAGCTGTGCTCTGGTCTGCTCTGAGTAGGGCTATTCTTGGAGAGCTTCTGGAAGCTTCCATTGCCACAAAGCATGGCAGGTCAGCGGGTGACCCGTGTTTGGCATTTCCCCCCATCAGAAGACTCACACGGATTGCCAGTTGTCCCTTTAGAAATTTAAGTCTGCTTAGGAACAGGGGATGTCAGAGGGTTTCTTTGAAGGACAAGGAAGGTGTTTTTTTCTGCAGTCATTTCAGAATTTAATCTGTTTACATGTGGCCTTTTATTACAGTTAGGGCTCCATGCTATAGGATGCCTCCTATAAAGGCAGCATAGAAGTATTAAAAAGGGAGTACGCAAAACTATTTGTGCCACTGGATCACCTGGGCTGCTTTGAGGTGAACGAAGGTCAATTGTATCTTTCCCAAAGGACAGGTGAGGAGGAGGAGGAGGCCCTTGGCTGGGGAGCCCTCGGAGTTAATCATTTCTTGGGATTTCCTGACCTGCCTTCCACTCTTCAGACTGGCATTCCCATGACAAGATTCACTGGTTTACCCCTACAGCAGGGGTCCCCAAACTTGACAACTTTAAGACTTGTGGACTTCAGCTCCCAGAATTGAAGTGTTAACGTTGCCAAGTTTGGAGACTTCTGCCCTACAGACTGGGGTAGTTCATCTTTCTCAGAAGAAGACCTGGGGGACCTTTCTGACGCACACCTTGCCCAGGCATTGAGGTGCCTTTTCTTCCTCCTGTTCCACACCAAACCAAGGATTGTGGGAGGGAAGCATCGTTGGCAGGGATCACTTTGGGTCAGTTCTCCCAAGGACTCTCGAACTAGGTCATGGCCCACCAGGTCATGGATGTATCCAAAACCTCCTGTAGACCTGTTAACATGTCAAGCAGAAGGAAGGGTTGCGTAAGAGCCCCTAGGAGAGAATGGGGCAGTGAGGGTGGAGCCTCTCTGGGTTAGTATTTTGATTGGAAGTGTCTTGAATCCCAGGGATTTCTGCTGGAGGCCATTAGATACATCGCTACCCACGAACCTGTTTTGGACTCCTCCCCAAGGAATCTGGATCCACGTTGCAACATGAACTGGCCTAATTAAGAGGCCGCTGTGTCCCATCTGCTTCTATCACAAGCAATTCTGCTTAGAATAAGGAATGAAATGATAACGGGAAGGCAACGGAGCATCCATTTTAGAAAAGCTGAAAAATTGCAGGGAGGGCTTGAAATGGCCGCCTCTGCTCCCAGACAAAATCCTTGCAAAGGAACGGTTGAGCTGAGGAGACAAACGTGGGCACTTGGGTCTTCCTGGACCGTGCTTGAGAAGCTCTCCCGAGAGGCAGTTCGCAAGCCCACTTTTCTGTCCTAACAGGAACCTTTGCCAACTGAAGGAGATGCGGAATTGGGCTCTTTCCTTGGCCACCACCCGCATGTCCATCCAGCTCTGCTCAGGATATGAATCCATTTCACTTCCTGATACAGGTATTGGTTCAAATGAGGAGAAGAGCTACCTGGAAGGAGGTGGCGATCCAGGCTCCGAGGAAAGCACTGCAGGAGCTTCATTGGGTATGACTGGGCTCACATCCCCTCCTTCCTTATCTCCTACTGTTCTCTACCATCTCCCACTTGGAACCATTATGTTCCAAATTTGGTGACCACTGCAAAGACCTTCATGTATAGTGAAAGAGGCTGCCTATACCACCCCTCTTAGGCTCAGGAATTCTGGGAGTTGAGGTTCACAGATTGCAAAAGGGCCAGAGTTTCCATAGAGTAGAACAGAACAACAGAGTTGGAAGCGACCTTGTAGGTCATGGACTTGATGACCTCTGCCCAAACCCTCTGCCCAAACAGGAGACCCTACATTTCTAACAGATAGCAGTTCAGTGTCTTCTTGAAAACTTCCAGTGTGGAAGCTCAGAGGTGGTCTTCAGCCGGTTCTGACTAGTTCTAGAGAACCAGTAGCGGAAATTTTGAGTAGTTCGGAAAACCGGTAAATCCCACCTCTGCCTGCCATGCCCACCAAGCCATGCCCACAGAACCGGTAGTACAAATATTTGAATCCCACCATTGATGAAGCTCCCACAGTTTCTGAAGGCAAGCTGTGTGTGAGACTGCTTCATCCCTCTTGCCCTGACCAGCTGTTGTGTGGCTAAAATATATAAAGGACGGTTGCAGGAATTGGGAATGACAAGTTTAATGAAAAGAAGGACTGGGGGTGACAGGATAGCAGTCTTCCACTATCTGAGGGGCTGCCACAGATGAGGGGGGTCAAATCTGTTCTCCAAAGCACCTGAAGAGGCAGGACAAGAAGCAACAGATGGAAGCTAATCAAGGAGAGAAGCAACCGGGAACTAAGGAGAAACTTCATGACAGTCAGAACAGTTAATCGGGAATGACTTACCTCTAGAAGTTGTGGGTGTTCCACACACTGGAGGTTTTTAAGAAGACATTTGACAACCTTTGTCTGAATGGTTTAGGATTTCCTACCTGAGCAGGAGGTTGGACTAGAAGATCTCCAAGGTCCCTTCCAACTCTGTTATTCCGTTTCATAGCGATTTGAATGCTGCCCCTATCAAAAAAGTTCAGCTTATCATGATAATCAATATAAAATGTGCCTTAGAAGATAAAAAGTGTAACATCAATATAAAAACGTTTTATGTAGACCTAAAACAAGGGCATCCTCTGCATTGATGTACCTCCAAACCCTGGAGAAGAAGAGGTTGCTTCCCCCTTTCCCATGGAGATGGCAGGAAGAGGAGCAACCCAGGATGTTGGAGCTGCTGCTGGAAAAGCCTGATTCGTGCTCCGTTCCTCCGAAGGAGGTGGGCACAAGCACGCACCCTCCCAGGTTGACACTGGTAGAGGGAAGTGGCCTGCAGATCACTAAGGCCTGGAATTGGACTGGATCCAGATGAGCAGCTTCTCTATCTGGCAGGGATTTAATACAAATCTGATGGCTGCCATCTCATTCCTTATAGTCTCCAGACTCTGGGCTAGCATCTGTCCAAGTGACGGGAGGAGCAGTAAATCTGTGTCCCAAAATAGACCAGCCAAGAAGTTGATGGCATGGAGGATGGGCCTGGGATGGCTGGGGAGATGGCATAGAGTGGCTAACGGGCCCTGACGGAGCAAAGAGCAAGTCCATTACTGTTGCCGAAAGCTTCCTTTAGGTCAGGAAAGGGGGCAAAGCGAAACAGAGGCTCAGAGTAACCTCCTTTGATTACAGCGAAGTATGAATTCTCCGGAGCAGCGTTTCTCAACCGAGGCCACTTTAAGATGGGTGGATTTCAACTCCCAGAATCATGCTGGCTGGGGGATTCTGGGAGTTGAAGTCCACCCATTTTAAAGCGGCCGCACCTGATCTGGAGAATTTCTTTGAGAAATCCTCAAGTTTCTGTTTCATTGTTTTACCAGTAGCACAGATCTTTCCACAAACCGAGGTTCTCGTTTCTTAACTTTTCGAAACTGCAGGGCTTCTTAAGGAAATTCTCCCAGTGTACCTTGTAAAGTGGCTCCTGCTTCGCCGCACATCCCCTCCTCTAACCAGTGATCCTGATTGCTTTTGGATGGGACCCCAGGGTCTTTCAGAGGAATGTTGTTCAGAGGTGATTTGTCTAGCAATGAGCATCCCATCACCAGCATCCTGGCTAGTTGAAAAGAGGCTCAGCTAAGCCTTTGTCCCCCAGGCCACCAACCCTTTTCCACCTTAACAAAGAAAGCAATCCATACAGTTGTGGGGTTTCCCCCCCTTCTGGCTGGTGAGGCTGGCTGTGACTAAAAATGATGCCAGAGGAATTCATCACCCTTAAATTGTCCTACAATAAAATTGTAAGAGCACAGCTCCTTGTCCCGTTACTGAGGGGAGGGGAGACATTTTATTTATTACTATTAGTTTTTAATTTTAGATTTTTTTTATCCCATATTTCTTATTTTTTGTAAATAAGATGACGAACATACCAAATGCTCCTTCTTCCTCCCTTTTATTTTTCCTGTGATGCGGCTTGAGAAAATGCCTGTCTTGGAGTTTTTAATTGGAGTTGAGTTTTTCTGGAACCCTGACAGTTGGGCTGAGAAAGAGGGACTGGCCCAAAGGGACCCAGATGGTTTTTCATGCCTGTGGCAGGACTAGAACTCACAATCTCCTGCTTACATTCAAAGGTCATTGGAATGAAATTTGATCTTCCAAATATATTTTTATCCTCTACCCAAATTATAGGAAATTACCTAAAAGTAGTTTGTAAGTGTTGAGGATCTATTCCCAATGATGACTGATCTTAGGGACATCAAGTTCCCGTTTGTGACTGGATTGGAATCCATGTCCAGTAATACCAGTTGAAGTTCTGAGCATGGAGAACAACAGATGATAGGAATGGGTGGGACTTGGGGGGTCTCAGTAGAATCCTCTGTCAGGGCAGGAATCCTTGGGCCATCCTAGACAAATGGTTATACTGAACACCCTTTGCCTTCCCTTCCCCCTTCTCCGCTGCTCCTTTGTCTTTATGGTGGGGCCTTTGTGTGGCTTAGAGGGCTGAGCATTACTATGGAAACACGGGAGAAATGGCCGCTGCCTTTCCTCGACAATGCTCTCTCAACGCCAAAGGCATTGCTCTCCGGATGAGTGGATGAGCTGAAGCATATGGCCATTTTCAGCCCAAGCAAGACGCTGCCTCTCCCCTCTGCCCTGCTTCCTTCGGTTGGTGAGGCTTCAAATGGCTCCCATTTCTGGAAAGAGGAGGCTGGAAATGCAGACTGCTCAACCTGAGCAATTGGGTCACTAGAAGGGCTTCCATGCGGGGTTGGGAGGGGGCAGGGACACAGTTGGGGACTGGAGAAATGTGGATGCCCTGTACTCAAGTTGATGACCGCACACCCAGAAGGCCAAAAAGGGAGAAAGCGGAGGAAGACAAGGGCCTACAGATCAATTGTCAAAGCTGACTCGCTTTCTTCATTGCATCAATTCCCAGCCTGCAGTTTTCCAAACAGAAACGGGAGGGGGGTTTGTTAAATCCCTAGGGTGGAGGGAGGCTAAGGAATGCCTGAGAGCTTCTGCCCACCGGAGAGGAGGGACCCACCAAGTTCCTGGATGCGCCAAATGGGAGGGTTGATATTAGGTCAGCTCACAATAGTGCCTACCTGGACCCCCACCAGGAGGTCAGAATCCCTGAGATGCCGGAAATAGACAATGAGTTGGAGGAGGAAGAGGAGGAGGAAGAGAATTTGGGAGAAACCCTGGCTCAAGAAGCTCCAGCGGTGTTGCAGGCTGGGGTAGGGGCGCAACCAGCATGCTCACGACTCAAACAGAGAGCCAAGAAGCCACAGCCAGTGAGTTTAAGGGGGTGGTGGAGAGATGCCCCCTATCAGGGACTGAAGGCCCACTTGGCTGAGAATGTAGGGAAGACCCCCTAATCCCCTTGGAAGTCAACATGATCCCAGGGAGCAAGAGGAAGGCGAGGTGGCCAGACTAGCGGTACGAGCGGATCTAGTGGAAACTTACAGCGGCCACCTGCAGCCCATCAGTGGAGCAACTGGGGAATCGTTCAGTGGGCTAGAGATCAAAGGAGCGATGTCAGTGCTGTGGAGGTGGTGGTTAGGATGGGGGGAGTGAAATCGCTAACCACCCCATTTCCTCCCATCCTGCAGCCAATGGTGCTGGCACCTGCCAGGGCAATTGGGTCCCCAATGCAAGGATCAGCGGGCTCCACCATCTCTTCCTTGGTGTGGCAGTGAGCAGCTCCCATTGGGGGCAGCAGCAACTGGGGTACCTCCTCCCCCCGATTATCCATTTCAATAGGGAGAAGCTGGCCCACTTCTTGGCCCAGATGTGGCACCACATGGAGTACTATGGGGGGAATATATCCGGGTTCACACAGTGGCATCCCGTCTGGAAGGCAGTGCTGCCAGATGTCTATGGTCCTTGCACAATAGCAGGGCGCCGGAACTGGGCAATCTGGACACATTCATGCAGATCCTACATGGATGGTTTGAGGATCCAGTGGCAGCCTAACATCTGGAATCCTGTATCTGCACCCTTAAGCAGGGAAAGCAGATGGTAATAGAGTACATCCAAGACTTACACAGCCTAGCTAGCCACTTGGACTGGCCCAAGTGTATGCTGGTTTCCTATTTTCAAGGAGGGCTGAACCAAGAGCTATGTCAAAACTGCATACCCTGAGGAGTGCCACGCAACCTTCAAGTGTGGTTCCAGCGAGGTAGAGATGGACCTGATAGAGTTCCAAGAGCACGTTATGCAGGATAGTCAACCCCGTAGAATGCCACAACAATGGCCAGGTCCCAGGGGGAGCGAAGGGGCACAACCCCAGCCAGAGGAGGCAAGCCTTGCCAGAATCAGGGAACCCGTTTCCACTGTGGGAAGAAGGGCCATAAGCAGCCGAGTGCCTGGCACCATGGCTAGCATCTGCTCCTCCACCTGCCAGTCAGCCCAAAGGAAGAGGCCCCCTACGAAGCTGAAGGGAAAGACGCGTATAGGGCAGCAGGTCATTGAATTCTCTCTCCAATCTAGTGAGGAAGAGGGAACGCCAACCGCCACCTGAGTGGGTCCAACCTTTTACAAGAGCGACAGGGATATACAAAGGGGACTTAGTGTAGTTGGACAAAATCTTAATGTACACCGAAACCCCTGAATAGCGCATGAACAGGAAAGAAACTGCAAAAGAGCCCAACTCTACACATGAAGCTGTCCAAGGGTGAGTTTCACAAACCTCGCTTGGACTACCTGTGTCTCGGATGAGGGAGTGGAAATGGACCCCAGCAAAGTGAAAGCCATACTGGAATGGGAGTCCTCGCAAACCAGGAGGCAGTTATAGAGCTTCCTAGGCTTTGCAAACTTTACTGCCAATTCATTACCAGGTTCGCCCAGATAGCCCTGCTGATCACCAATCGGCTGAAAACCAGGAGGGGTGTGTGTGCCAAACCAGAATCCAACCCACCCCTGGATTGGTCCCTTGACTGCCAGGCTGCTTTTAAAAAGCTGAAATGCCTGTTCACTGCAGAGCACCCCAACCTGGAGAAGCCATTTGTCATACAGGCTGATGCCAGTGATGTGGCAATTTTGTAGCTTGCCTGAAGATTCCCTCCACCAAGATGTTTGTGCAGCTGCATGGAGTCCCAAAAGGCATCATTTTGGACCAAGGGATGCAGTTCAAGTCAACATTTTGGCAGGAATTCCTCAGCCTGATTGGCTCCTCGCAGAGCCTTAGCTCCACGTATCAGCCTAATACCAGTGGATCCTATGACTGTACGAACTCAGTTTCAGAGCAGTACCTGAAGGGTTACATCAGCTACCAACAGATCAACAGGGCTGAACCGCTCCCCTTTGCAGAAGTGGCATACAATAACTCTGTGCACAGTAGCATAAGGTTTGCCCCTTTTGGGTAGCTAGCAGAGTAGAGTTTGCGCCCATGGTAGCCATCCTCAGCATCCTCGGCTGAATGGGTGGAAACGTTAAAGGCAACATGGGTGCTGGTGGGATGCAGGGCATTGCAAAAAGCTAGGTAAATGCAGAAGAGGCAGGCGGGCAAGAAGAGATCAAGGTGGGGGAATAAAGCCTGTCTACCGAGTTCCTTAACCTGAGGCAGCCTTGGAAGACACTGGGCCCAAAGTACATAGGATCCTCCCTCCCAGCTTATATGGATCATAAATCCAGTTACTGCAGAGCTGCAGCTGTCAAAAAAAAAAGCCTCAGGCAAAGGCACCCAGGGTTTCACTGCAGCCCGTTGAAGCCTTTCCTTAGTTCGGAATTAAGGTCAGCTACAGAGGCGCCTCCCCCTCCCATCATGGTCAGAGGAGAGGAGCACTATGAAATCCAGGAGATTCTAGACTCCCGGGACCATACGGGGAAACTGCAATATTTGGTGTTATCCCTTAGCCGATGCAGAATGGTGGCAGTGACAGATGTGAAGGCAACTAGGTGAGTGCATAGATTTCATGCTGAACATCCGGGTCAGCCCCAGTGAGGAGAAAAGCAAAGAATGTCTAATGAGGCAAGAACCTCTATGTTTATTTTCTAGGACTACCATTCCTCTGGAGCGTCGGCATGTCCAGGCTGACTCCCTTTCTTCCTTGCCTGCATCAACGTCCAGCTCACAGGTTTCCAAACAGAAATGGTGGGGTTTGGGGGGGCTAAATTCCTAGGGTCAGGGGAGGCTGAGGAATGCCTAAGAGCCTTCTTCCACCAGAGAGGAGATACCCACTGAGGTCAAGTTCTCGGAGCAACCACCCAGTGAAGATTCTTTTCCCAAAACAAAAGTACTGGGTGTAATTGGTGGACAATGAACCAGGGATGAAAATGGGGTTTTACCAATGTTTCATGGGAAAACTTCAGAGCTGACTTTGCATCTGATGGGCCTGAATGGATCTTCCAATAAAGTTTTACTCTTGGTAGTGCCTGCGTGCCAGGAGTATCTTTTTGGGGGGGTGCCAAATGGGATGGTTGACATCTGAGCCTGTAAGAAATTGGAACTGGCACAGTGGGAGAGGACCAGCATGAAGTCGGGCAGGTGCAGAGAGGGCGGCTTCCTTTGCGCCTAAGCTGCGGGAACCGTGTGGCATTGAGGCTGCCCCTTGGCTGGGGCTGTCAGCTTGCCTAGAACAAGGGGCTATTGTGGGGTGGCACTGAGCCTGTTTTGTGAAGGGCCCTGTCCTGAGCCTTGGGTCGCTTCCCTCAGCCTGGAGATGTCTCTGGGTCAGGGCAGAAGCCACCCCAGAGCCCAGCTGTGAGGTGCCAGCCTTGTCCTGAATGCAGTGCCCTTCTGGGCTTTTCTCAGGAGGAGCCGCCTCCAGAAGACGGGCCCCAAGGAGCAGGACCCAAAAGGGGCAGGAACACTCGCAGCAGCTGTGCACATCGCCGCCTGTCGACTGAAACTGCCAATATTGCTGGTCATTGGAAGATGGGATGTTTTGGCTTGGGTAGCAGTGGGAATGCACCTCCGGCAAGAAACAAAACCGCAATAGGGGTGCGTATGTATGTGTCAAGGAAACGAGTTCTCAAGGCCTCTGATGGGGAAAACTCTATTTACATTTTCTCCCTTGGTATTACATCTCAAGCACTTCCATTTCCATGCCGATATTTAATCAAGAAGTTTTGGTGCCGACCGGCGGGAATTCAGTCAAATGCCTGGAGATTCAGTGTTTGGATCTGTGTTTGTTCGGACTGTGTCTCTGTCTGCCCACTCTGAGGAGAATCTTATACATACACAGATACATACAATTTTAATTATTTTTATGAAGATAAAAACTAATGCAAACTAATATGAAGTAAAGGAGAAAAGGAAAAGCAAAGCAGAAAGTGCAAGAATAAAAAAAGTTAAAAAATAGAAAAGGAAGAAAAAATATACCAAGCAGACGCTTCTGATATTCTTCGCAGCAGTAAAAGAGGAATATATTTTAATCCCTCTCTCTAAAGTTACATCATAATACTTTCTATAATCTGGCTGATCTAATCATCAAAATCATGTGTACCTTTTGGCAATTACACGTTATCATTGGTACACAATTGTTCTTCAAATTTTATCTTGCTTTGCCCCATCCCCATAAGTCTTTCTATCCATTTTGAATCTTTCTGATAACTGCAAATGGGGAAACCGTGACAGCTCTGTCCATCTATTATTAGTTCCTCTCTTGATTTCATCTTAAGCTCCCTTGAGTCGCCCTTTTTGGCTCAAGATTGTGAGCCACCAAAATATCCAGATGATTCTTGCATCTGCTGCTGCTGCTGTCCAGTATGGACCATCTCTATCCATCTCTGCGCCTTTGATTTTGCTCTTTCAGTTGTTTCTGCTGGCCTTCATCTCTCTGCCTGCTGCCTGTCATCAAGATCTTTAACATTGATATAATGCGTTTCCCAGAATGCAACATCTGCCATCCTTTTTTAGCAAAATAGAGACGTTCAAAAACCACCAGAAAATCATGCAGCAAAAAATGAATGTAATAACCTAATCAGGCAAATTAATTTGACTCAGCTGAGAAAAAAATCCTTGAGGTTTTTACGAAGGTCAGGAATGGAAAGTGCCTCATCAGTACATCGTGCGTCATGTGCTCTGAAAGTGGCTCCCTCGCTTTTTGTACATTGAGAACATTTGGTGTTTTATCAGGGGCTCTTTTACGTCTTTGCAAAAGGCCTGGTTGGAAAAAGGATTTACAAAGAGGCTTAGATGTTTTCTCTGCAAAGGTTTGTACTGTGTGGTAAAAGCAGATTTTTGATTCGTGTTGAAAGAAGAGGAAGGGATGTCTGCACCATGTGAATTTTCTTAGCCAGTTATGATTGCTTGAATTTTGTTTCAAATGGAAATGGAGCCCCCATGACTATGGTTTTGTCATTGTGGAAGTGGGTAGGGGGATTGTTGCTTAGGACAGACAAGGAGAAGGTAAGAGAGGTATGAATTAATGTAAAGAAATCCAACTCTCGGGATGGATGAATCCCTAGGATACTGAAGGAACTAGCAGAGGTGACCTCTCTTTAATCTTTGAACATTCCTTGGAGGACTGGTGGGGTCCCAAAAGATGGGAGAAGAGCAACTAAGGGCTTTGTAAAGCCTAAGTAAGGCCACACTTGGAATACTGCATCTAGTTTTGGTCACCATATTATGGATGTTGAGATTCTGGAAAGAGTGCAGAGAAGAGCAACAAAGATCGTTGGGGAGCTGGAGGCTAAAACCTATGTAGAATAGTTGTAGGAATTGGGTTGGGCTAACCTAGTGAAAAAAGGACTAGAGGTAACATGAAGCAGTGTTCTGATATTGGAGGGGCTGTTTTCTAAAGCACCTGAAGGCAGGACAAGAAGTAATGGATGGAAGATCGTTAAAGAGAGATCCAACCTAGAATTGAGAAATTTCCTGACAGAACATTTAGCTGCCTTCAGGAGTTGTGGGTGCTCCATCACCAGAAGCTTTTAAGAAGAAACTGGACAGCCACTTGTCTGGAATAGTATAGGGCTGTGATGGTGAACCTACGGTGTGCAAGCTAGAGGTGGCATGCAGAGCCCTCTCTGTGGGCACACGAGCCGTCGCCCCAGCTCAGCTTTACTGCACGTGCGTGTGCGGCTCCCACCAATCATCTGGTCTTTAGGTCTTTGCTACACATGTGCGGAGGTGTGGCACATGGGCTTGGGGGTGTATGCGCAGGAGCATTTTGGGGGTTTGCACACACACATGTGCATTCACCTGTGCACTTGTTTGCTTTGCGCACTCGGTGCAAAAAAGGTTAGCCATCACTGGTATAGGGTCTTCAGCTTGTGCAGGGTTTTGGACCCAAAGAAAAGGCACTTTGAAAACTCCTTTTAAAATCAGGAATGATATGAAATAGAAACAGAACTATAATTGGACCAAGGAAAGAACTTTTGTTCCTTGGAATGAGTGTTCCATGTGGTGAGAGAGCTCTGCTGCGCCGCTCCTCACATCCGTCTGTGCAACAAGGAATTGCTCTCCTGTGGGCAGCCACCTTTCCTCTCTGGTCAGGCTCCTCCTTGAGCTGACTGTCCTGTTCCAGGCTTTTGTGAAGGCTGTGGGGAGGGGGGAGTCAACGTTCGCTGCCCCTCTTTGGTCAGTAGATGCTTGAAAAGATGTCCTGTGGAAACCTCCCATGATCTGCTGTTCGGGAGTGCAGGAGACTGAAGTTAGAGGGAGGCAGCCTCTTAATTGAACGCTAACAGAAAACCTCCAGCCCGTCTTCAGTGGCTCTTGGGTTCAGTGGCCTGGATTTGGACTCCTGCCCTGAGCAGGGGTTGGACTCTGATTCCTCCCAGAAACAGGATTCTGTGATTATCCATCCTGCTGTCTTTCAATAGGACATTTTCAGAAGCAAAAGTTCAAATCAGATTTGTTACCTTGATGTCATAAAAATATCTGAGATCGCCATGTAAAGCAATTGGCTCATATAGGGCTTTCATCCTGGTTGGCTCACGTTGGTTTCTTCTGTTCCTGGAGAGAGTGCAAGTGCTCCGGGAAGTGGAAAGTCTGCCCTTCTCAGGTGCCAAAGCCCAGGTCCACGTGTGAAGGTTCCATTAAACTGATTTATTGCAAGAAGCCTGTGCACAGGAATCTTCCTAACTGAGGTCAGCCTGTGCTTGGGGGTTAGATTGGGCTTAGTCCGCTCCTTGGCTACATAGGGATTCTAGGCTGAGTCCTCTTTTCACTCCGCCTCCAGGTCTGCCATTCTCTCCCACCCCCAACCAAGGATGGTAGCTGACAGTTGAGAGGGTCTTGCAGGTCTGCCAGGAGCAGCAGTGGAGACTCAGGGTGGCAGGTGGCCGAAGAACCAGCACAAGTTTTGGGTTTGAAAGACTTTTGTCTGTAGCTGTTCTGCTTTTTTATCTTCCCTTCTGGGAAATTGTTTGGCAGGAACCTTCTAACATGATCTTGAGCCAGGCCAAGAAATGTGGCTCAGAGTTTTGCTTTGGGTACATTACAAGACTCGGACCTGGTGCTGCATTTCAGTCATGATACGGATGCTGGGGGCCCCAGAACAGTGGGGAAGCGCTATGAGGGTGGGTGGACCCCCTTGATGGCTGAAGGAATGGATGGTTACAAGGTACCATAAATTCCTGGGCCCAACTTCATCCCGTGGCACTTTTTGGAATCCTCAGCAAGCTCCCACCTGTCCCTGGGGCAACAGGTCTTTTCCAGCCAGGAAGGCTCAGGATGCCTGACTCTGCGCCGTTCTCTGCTTCTCGCTGTGGGTGGTTGAACTTCTTAGCTATTTCCTCACCCCACAAATGCCACCCTGCTTTTCCTTCCTTCGGAAACAGCTGTGGTTGAGCAAGAAGACCTGGTGACATCCATCCGCACTGGGGCTTCAATTCTGGGTCTGCTTTCCCGGCAGTCCTTGAATCTCTCAGAGGATGGGCTTTATTCAGTGACCTGGGTGGGCCGCAGGTTCCCTTATAAAAATGACCAGGTCCTTATTCTACACATTCCCACCAAGAAGGGGCTGCAGAGAATCCTCCTTTTGTGGTGGAGGCCTGGGGACAGAACATGGATTGGATGATGGCTAGGCTTGTTCTGCTGCCACATTTTCTGGAGAATGATTTATGGCCCAACAGAGCTGAAGCAGAAGGAGTGGAGCTCCCATCTCCTTGAGGTGCAGACGTGTCAGTAAGGACTGAAGGAAATTAAAAACCAGGACAGGAAGAAGACATTTTTGGATTCCTTTAATTAACAGAAGATAAAATGGTCTGTTCCCTCCATTATAGTTCTGAATCCTTCCAACTGCTGAAAGCATCTCCGTTGTATCCTGTCAAGTCAGCCTGTTCTTTTTATTGATGTGACATCATAAACCCAAGATGAATGTTCCTTCCTTCTCCAAACTTAGAAACTTAGCTTTCCCTTTCAACAAAGTGCTAATTTTGTTATCCTATTTTCATTACCATTCTCCATTTTGAAAGTGTGATGAAGGCTGGGCAGGGGGCTGGTCTGAAGTGACTGAGGGCCCCACTTGTGCTTCTGGTATGGTCTCCTTCGTCTTCCTGTTCCCCTAGCCACCTGGCCCAGTTTCAGAGTCCACCAGTAGAAGCAGCAAAAAAAGACCTCCCCTTGCCTTCCTTCGACCAAACAGCAATTCCAGTGTGGCCTTTCTGTGTGCTGTTTCTTCCTTCATATGAAGAGAAACCAGAGTGTCTGAATACGGAAATGTCCATCTTCGTACAGGTACAAGGAGATTGCTATGATAACCCAGAGGCGGAATTCAGCAGGTTCTGACCGGTTCTGGAGAACCGGTAGCAGAAATTTTGAGTAGTTTGGAGAACCAGCAAATCCCACCTCTGACTGGCCCCGCCAACCCCATCTCTTCTCTGCCTCCCATTGAGTCCCAGCTGA
>JANHFN010056723.1:0-11284 GCA_032468175.1 Toxicocalamus goodenoughensis
CCAGTCTTAAAGCTGCCAAGTTTGAAGACCCCTGGGATAGGCCTTCAGGGCAGCATTTCTGAACCTTGGCAACTTTAAGACTTGTTGAGAGTTCCTCAGCCAGCTTTAGGGCAGGGGTCTTCGACCTTGGCAACTTTAAGACTTTTGGACTTCAACTCCCAGAGTTCCTCAGCCAGCTGTGCTAGCTGAGGAATTCTGGGAGTTGAAGTCCACAAATCTTAAAGTTGCCAAGGGTGGAGACCCCTGCTTTAGGGTTGTAAATAGCATCGTAAAAGGCAGCTGTGCGGGCAGCCCTCGCCTCCTTCAAACCCTGAAGCGGATCCTGGGAGGCCACTCCCGAAAGATCTCCTTGCTTTTAACCCCCACCCGGTGGAGTTCTCAGCACATCCCCTTCGCACGTGGTCTCAAACGCCGCCCATCTCGTCCTGCCTGTACTTTTTTTTTCCTGTCTCTCCTTTTTGCTTTCCACCACTTGATCCTTGGCTCCTATATTTAGCTCGTCCCCAGGGTGCTATTTCGACTGCATGGCAAGTCGTTTATAAGTCCCTGGCTCGCCACTCCCCCTTTTCCTCTCTTCCCTTGGTCCAACTTGTAGTTGAGTTAGCGCAAAACAAACTTTCCCCTTTCTTTCCCAAACTCCCCTTTTTTTAACGCCACAAGCACTTTCCCTCTTTCTTCTTTCCCTACATAAACAAACCGACCCCCTCCTCAACCCTTAGAAGTGTTTTGAAAACAAGAGACCCAACCTCGGGGGTCGGATCATCATTCCCCCGAGCTGTGTTTTGATTCATACGTATATAAACAAGACACGTGTCTCTCTCTTTGGACCTCGAGCGTGTGGACGGACGCCCGTTTGGACGGCTTGAAGCCATGGGGCAAGCGGAGGAGCTGATCCGGACGGCCAAAAAGTTGGATAAGATGGTGTCGAGGAAGAACACGGTAAGGGGGAAAAAACAAACAAAATAAAACTTCCTACTACGTGTTTCTTACGTTGCGCTTTTTGGCTGGCTCGCTCCTTCGCTCTTTTGCTACCAACAATCGCGTTTTGCAGGCTTGCGGGGAGGTTTGTGCAATCCGCGCCGTGGGTTGTTTTTCAAGTCGCTTTCGGTTGCCCTTCGGAGGGTTTGCAAATCGTTCAGCAGGCGAAGAGGCGTAGTAGCGTCTTTGGAAAACGCGCGGAGGGGGAGGGGAAAGGGAAGTGGGTTTACATTCATGTAACCTTGGCTGAGTCAGTAGTAGCCGTTCACGCTGCGATCTCCTCTGCTTACTTGAAAGTTCCAGCTTTTTTTTCACACACACACCCTCCCCATTCCCACGTGCGTGTATTCAAGCTGAACTCACATCTGAGTTGCAAGTTAACTTTCAGACCGAGAGCCTCCTGATGGCGGAAGGGAAGGTTTTGGGAAACAGGTGCTTGGCAAAGGCTGGAGCTCTTAAATTTGATCTTGGGGCATGGCTCCTAACGCAGGGATAGTATGGGAGAAGTAGAAATAACAGGAGGAGGAGGAGGGAAGGGGGCCCTGTTTGCTATCTGCTTTTGATAAGGTGGAGTGGCCCACATCCCTATTTTTTAAATCGAACATGACACCACCCAGCCTAAAATTTTGGAAGACACCAGGCCAATGGAACCCTTGGGTGAAGCAGGAGGAGGCCTTCTCCTATGAGCATAACAGAGTTGGAAGGATACTTTGGATACCTTCTAGTCCAACCAACTGTTGAAGCAGGAACCCCTATACAATTTCAGACAAACGGCCTTTCCAGCCTCTCCTTAAAAACCTCCAGTGTTGGAGCACCCACAACTTCTGGGTGGCCAGTAGATATTTACTAGCAATTACGATACTAACCTAGATTATTTGTTGGTCACATTCAAGGTCTCAGCTAAAGGCCCTTGGAGATTGAGAAGGGAACAAGATGTCAGATGTGTATAATTAAGCTACAAAATCTATTTTGATTTGAGCCAGCAGGCAGGAGGAGGCAGTCCTGCTTTTCTTCCAATAGTACATGTTTCAGCTTCATCAAATGTTTATTTGCCCAACCTTGGCTACATGTAGACTTTTCCGCTGGTGTTGGGTTCAACTTGGTTCAACAAATCCATCCCAGGGCCTACTCTTCTTACAACCTTTATTCATAGTGGGTCTGGTTACTTTGTTGCTGATAATTGATATTTTTTAAATGGTTTGATATCTTGCCTTTATTATTTTTACAAATAACTCAAGGCAGTGAAGATATCCAGCACGTCTTCTTCCTCTTCCTATTTCCCCCACAACAACAACCCTGTGAGGTGAGTTGAGCTGAGAGAGAGTGACTGGTCCAAAGTCATCTAGCCGGTTTTCATGGTGGGATTTTGCTTTGGTCTCCTGCTTTCTAGCCTGGTTCCTTAACCTCTAGACCAGGCGTGTCAAACTCGATTTCATTGAGGGATGCACCAGGGTTGTGTTTGACTTCAGAAGGCTGGGGTGGTGTAGCCACCTCGACATCACTCGTGTCGGGGGCGCCTGTGGTGGCCCAAGTGCTCAGCCAGCAAAAACAAGCTCCCGAGCTCCGTTTTCGGCTGTGGTGGTCTCCTGCAACCCTCAGCCAGCAAAAATGAAGCTAATGAGGGTCGCAAGTGGACTTCCTGGGCTCCATTTTTTGCTGGCAGAGTCACTGCAGGCTGGTTTTTCACTGTTTCCAGGTCAGTCTCATGGGCCAGATCTAAGCACCCTGTGGGCTGGATTCGGCCCGTAGGCCTTGAGTTTGACACTCCTGCCCTGGCTGGGGAATTCTGGGAGTTGAAGTCCGCCAGGCTTAAAGTTGCCAAGGTTGGAGACTCCTGCTCTAGATCAAACTGACTCGCTCTTCTATCACTATCCGGACTCTATTCATAGTGAATGAGGTTACTTCATTGCTGATAGTAGTATTGTTGTTGCCTAACCTAGGGATAAGCCAATTGTAGGTTAAGAATTATTCCTGACCCTCATATTTCCTTTTTGGTCTCTCAGAAGTCCCACTAGGCATGGCTGTTGAGAATGCAAGACAATTTATTCCATTTTTTTCATATGAAAAAGAATAAATCCCCAAATAGACAAATGACAATTTAAAAAAACAACAAATCCCAGCTTTTCTCCAGAAGTCAACTCTCACCTATAAATATGATGTGGTCTGTCTCATTTGTGCCCCCTCCTCAAAGGGTGTTCCTTGGCTTCTGGAACCTATCCAGACTTAACAAAACAAACAGGATGATGTACGGAAATTCAGAAGAACATATAATTCATCTACTAGATTAAACTGGGGAGGCGTATCTAACTTTAAATGCTCACACTGGGCCTTTTCAAAGGTTCAATTAAAAAGACATGTCTTGAATCTGAAAGCAGAAAAAGAAACTAATCGACACTTTGGCAAGTAAAGAACAGAAATTGTCTGCCTGTAATATTTTATAAACCTTATATGGGGGCTGCTTCTATCAGCTATCTTTTTTTTTTATAAGGGCCCTTGTTTAAAAAACGGGTGAAAAGGCTAGACACTTAGAATAGTCTTAGAATAACAGAGTTGGAAGGGACCTTGGAGATCTTCTAGTCCAACCCCCTGCTTAGGCAGGAAACCTACATCACTTCAGACAAATGGTTACCCAACATCTTTTAAAAATCTTCCAGTGTTGGAGCATTCACCACTTCTGGTGGCAAGTTGTTCCACTGATTAATTGTTCTGTCAGGAAATTTCTCCTTAGTTCTAGGTTGTTTCTCTCCCTGATTATTTTTTTTTTTTATTTTGTCAAGTGATTATAAGATTGCAGGTATAAGTATAGACATAGTTATGAGTACATGATAAAAAAGAAACAATAGGACAGGGACAGTAGGCACATTGGTGCACGTATGCACGCTTCTTACAGACCTCTTAGGAAAGGGGTGAGGTTAATAGTAGACAGTCTAAGGTTGAAGTTTTTGGGGTTTGGGGAAGAAACCACAGTGTCAGGTATAATACAGATTAGTTTCCATCCATTGCTTCTTGTCCTACCCTCAGGCGCTTTGGAGAATAGCTTGACTCCCTTTGTGGTAGCCCCTGAGATAGTGGAACACTGCTAACATGTCTCCCCTAGTCATTCTTTTCATTAAACTATAGACATACCCAGTTCCTGCGACCGTTCTTCATATGTTTTAGCCTCCAGGCCCCTAATCATCCTTGTTGCTCTTCCCTGCACTCTTTCTAGAGTCTCAACATCTTGTTTACATTGTGGTGACCAAAACTGAATGCAGTATTCCAAGTGTGGCCTTACCAAGGCATTATAATTGGCACATGTTTCAAAAATGAGAATCATGTTTGCTTCACTGTCATTCTTATCCCCTTTGGTTTATCGTAATTATTTCAGAAACCTATTTAAGCGGAAAGATATATTTTGTCCTTTCATGCCAGCAGAAGCAATGCATCTGGTTAGAATCGGAGGCTTTAGCCTTTTAAATCCCAGAAATGTAAGCATGAAACGCACTGAGCACTCTACAGCAAGATGATTACATCTTGAAGTTAATGTTTGACTTCCCTTGCAAACTTTGTTCTAGCCTGGGTGGACTAAAGATAATTTCTTTAATCTTATTTTCCAGGTTCTCCCTTCAACTATAAAGGTGGAGAGCTGGTAGTGTTCTTCCCACAGTGGAAATCCTAAATTCTGATTTGTGGGGAGGCCAGCCTGGGTGGACAGGCCACTAATTTTCTTTAGAATGAAGAAACAGTCAGTGGACCTTGAAAAGGGCTGCAGGGTTGCAGCGTTGAGCTTCAATATGTTTCTGGAATAAATAAGATAAGCCAAAGGGGATAAGGATGACAGTGAAGTAAACACGATTCTCATTTTTGAAACATGTCCCAATTGCAGTGTTGTCAATGTTTCTCATTCCATTTTGCTTTTGCTTTTTAATAATTTAGAAAAGTAAACTCATCAAGTTAAGTTTGGCTCTTGATCATGTCATGAACACATTGTTTTGTTGGCAATAATATGCAAATAATGTGCCACTGCCTTCTTCTAGGCTATTTTTTTGACTTCCCAAGCCAGTCTTCAGCCATGGAATTTCCTGGTGTCTAGCATTGACTGACTCTGCCACCAAGGAGATAGAGTTAGTAAGCACACAATGTATTAAATATTTTGTTTCTTGATGCTTTAATGGTTTTATTGTGAGCTATCTAGAAATGTGGAGTAGGTGGCATACAGAGGTAAATAATAAATAATGTGTGGCCTTTAGGTGAGGAAACTTTGCTTATCTCTAGAACTGACTAATGTGATCGAAATGGCCCAGTGCAATGTCCCTTCCATTTCTGATATTCATACACCACAGCATGAAGACAACAACAAAACGAAGCATAGATTTTATTGCCTTTTCTCTTTTTCTCTCTCCTCCTCTACCGCCCATCTTTCTGCTCTTCGCTAGCTTTCAAAGCGAGTAGAAGATTGGCAATTGCAGGGAATTGAATCTATGCAAGAGACAGATGGCAAAGTTATATATTGGATTTATCTTTGGCCTTGAAAGGTATTCAGGTGGGGGATGATATTGCTAAAACAGGTTATTAGCAGGCTTGGAAAAGATATCAGGATATATACAGTGCTTTATGGAAGCTTTTAACCACCTCTTTTACTTACGGTGTTTTGATATAGGATGAAGTACCAATAAAGGAGATTATTTATGGCCTGGGGTTAAAATGAGGGGGCTTTGGTGCTCTCTGTGCTTGATTGTTTTCTTGCAGATTTTTCATTATCTAAACTAGGTAACATCATCAATGCACCAGTTTGGGTAATGAAACTTCTGCAAGAAAATTCCCTTCCAGATTGTCTTGTTTCATTTTTCTCTACCATGGCAGCTGGAAGATATACAGACTTAAACTTCCAGAAAGCTAGCTGGGGAATGCTGGGAGTTGAAAGCTACATATCTTTTAAGCTGCCAAAGTTGAGAAACACTGATCTATTTCATGGATATGTTCTTATTAATGTCAGAAATTAGAGAAATAATTTTTTTTTATTCCCCTTGTCTGTAACTAACAAATCCAGTTGGGAATATCTATTGCCCGAAGATCACCCGATCAATATCTTCAGACATCTCGTTTGCAATTTATCTTGGCCAATGCCCCAAATAGCGATAGTGATTATGTTTTAATTGTTTTAATGAAGGGAAAATTATGATTGAAAAACTGGCATGTTCCAATTTAATTTCCAAGCCTCCTGCCTCATATTTTATTTATAGCAAGGTCTTAGTGGAGCCAAAGAGAAACTCTTAGGAAATACTTTTAAAAATGAAAGTTGTGAAGGAGGTAAGGGGCTAAAAGATCAAAATATATACAGGAGATCGTGAGTTCTAGTTCCATTTTAGGGATGGAAGTAGGCTGGGTGACTTTGGGCCAATCATCAGGTGACAGTGAGTTCTAGTCCCTCCTTAGGAATGAAAGCCAGCTGGATGAATTTGGGCCAATCACTCTCTCAGCCTAACCCACGTCACAGGGTTGTTTTGGGGGAAAATAGGAAGAGGAAGGAGTATTATGCCTGTGCACCACTTTGAGTTACTTATAAAGTAATAAAGGTGGGCTGAAAATGAAATAAATAAAAGTGAATGTTTTGGGACCAGCTGCATTCAAGATGGGAGGCGTTTTTACGAGAGCCATTTGCATCCTCTATGTGCTTTAGAAGAGGCACTTTTTGCTCTCTTGGAACATTTAAAGGATGAAAAAGAAAGAAAAACAGAAACTGAAGTATAAATGATGCCTTCTGGGCTCTTTCTGCCCACTCTCCCTCTTAGGAAGGAGCTATGGACCTCTTGAAGAAACTGAATAGCTGTACCATGAGTGTTGAGCTGCTGCAGGTAAGGCTGGGTTGCTTTGTTCTCTTGAGAAATCTAGATTTGAACCCATTTAGGAGGTCTTTTAACTCCAAGCATTCCTATGTTTCAGCTATGAAACAGGCAGTCTTCATCTAACGATGGTTATGGGGACCAGCATCTCCATTGCTAAGTAATACAGTTTTAAAGCAAGATGCAGTGGTGGGATTCAAATAATTTAACAATCGGTTCACCCAAGGTCAGGTTGGCTGTCATGGGAGGCGTGGCCTATCACCATCCTCCAGCTCCGCCCCATATGTGGAACCAGCCTCCCACGATGGCCAACCTGACCCTGGGCGAACTGGTTGTTAAATTACCCCTCTCCCCGCTATCAAAGCGGATCCTGGGCGCTGTGCTCCAATGGAGAAATGGGCCATGGAGTGGTCAGCATGAGGGGAGGAGGAGAAGGGTGAAGAAAAAGGGAAAGCGGCCTTCTCCTTCCCTTGCAGCAACCTCTCCATTACTGGTTTTTCCATTGCAGTGCAGTGGCCAGGATCCACTTTGATAGCAGGGTGGGTGGGTAATTTAACAACCCCTTCGCTTGAACCGGTATGAGCCGGCTAAATCCCACCGCTGGCAAGATGTCATGTTATTGTGATGGTTATCGACAGCAATTCTGGCACTTCCAGTTGCCATCATTATGATAATTAAGCACAACGTCACATGCTTAATATGGTCATGGTAAGGATAGTGAAAATTACTGACAGCAGAACCAGCATGGAAAACAGACATCTCTTGCAAAGAACTGTCATCAGCCTGTATTAGGTTAATTTCAGTTTTCCTCCAGGAATTGCAGATGAATTTCTTTATTTCTAGTATCCACTTTATCTTCTCAACAGCCCTGAGAAGGGAGGCTGAGAGAGAAGAAGAGAATCAAAGCCATCCAGTAAGCCAGCATTTGAGGACACTTAGATATCTTTCACTTCTAGTCTGATGCATGGTTACGAAAGCTGAAGATAATTTTAATACATTTTAAGTCTATTTTACCCTTGAAGATCGTATCTCCCCATTGTGACACCAAATTGCTCCTGAAGTTTTAAGAATTTGTCTGATCACCTTTGTATTTATGGTGTCCTCCCTTATTACCCAATGTGGTTTAATGCTGGTTTTGTTAAATGGTTTATCGTTTTCTTTTTGCTTGGTTTCAATCAGGACTACTTGCCAGGGAACACCAGAATCTGCAAGATATGAAAATTGAGGCCCATCTCTTTTCATTATAGTTGCACCCAATTGTGTGGATTTTCACAAGCCGCTAATCCCCAACACATGTGGATCTTTTTAATGCACTGCCACTTACTGGTTGGCAATTGAGGGGTGTTGTAAACGGATCTAGTAAATAAATAAACTGGATACATGATTTCCGATTGTTTTCATTGGTGGTGAGGAAGAATTAAGGAAATGAAGCATCTTGAGCAAAGGAAGGTCTTCCCTATCTTGACATCCCTTGATGTCATGATGATGATTTGAAAATGGGGATACTGAGATTCTTCTCCCCACAAAGTATGGATTCCAGTAATGTAAATCCTTTTTTGCTTTGTTTCAGACCACCAAAATTGGTGTGGCTGTCAACACAGTGCGTAAGCATTGCTCAGACAAGGAAGTGGTGGCGCTGGCTAAACTCCTTATCAAAAACTGGAAGAGGCTATTAGGTAAGAATCCAGCGGTTCTTTATGATGGATGATCAGAAATGGCAATCATCAGATTTGGGGAATTCTTAGATGCGAAGGAAATGAGGGGGTGGAAACATCTTTCATCTTCTTTTAACAATCCCGTAATCCCTTTTTGTGGTAGAATCTAGGCAACTGAATGGAGCTGAGTGTTTATTGGCCAGATGCCCTTCCTGTCCCCAGTGTGAAGTTTTGTTCGGTAGATATATTCTCATTGTGTCCAGAGACAGAAATACCTGCCTCTACCTAGGATCGAGCTCAAAGCCTCCTGATTGTGAGGTGAGAGCTCCACCTCTAGGCCACCGCACCACTCAGAATGATGGACTGGCATCCTGGATACAAAATGGCTTTCCAGTTTAGTTGTCCTGAATAGATGCTTTAATCTACCCTATTTTCTCTTGTTTGCCTCTGTGGTGCTGCATCATGGAACTTTTTAACTAGCTGTCCCCTATTTTTAAAGATGTTCGGTCTGCAGTACTTTTTTAAAAAATAGTGTTAACTTATTTTTAAAACTTAACCTTGTGTATTGCAACTAATTGCCCTGCTCTGGGGTTATTATTTTTAACTGTGAACGTGTAGGACAAAAATAGTACAAATTGGGAATAAATGTAATCTTTGTTATAAAAGAAGGGATTTAGATATAAGCGGCATTTGCCCTTAATTCCACTTTTCCCCCTTGACAAATAGAATGATTTGTAATGACACAACTTGGGAGAACGGTTAGCAGAAGGGATTCAGATGTTTTTCAATCCCCTTTTCTTGAGAAGAAATTTACTTTTAACGCTTTTGATCCAACCAAAGCAAGAATACCAAGGGCTGAGTGACAATGGCACTTTTCGCGGTCACCGAGTGGTGTCCTTACATTGTTCAGTTGGCTACCTGAACTTTTTCTTCCAGAGTCATCTGGGACACAGAAAGGGAAGAAAGAGAAGGACATAGCTGTCTCTGGCTGGAAAGCTGAAGGGGCCCTTTCCAACTCTGTGGATGTCTGCAAAAATCCTGATGGAAAACAGAAAGACAGGTATTGGCATTTTCAAGCTGTTTGCACAAATCTGTCAGTAGTGCAAGAAACAGCTAGGGTAACGGTGTTTTGCAAATACCATGCTGGGTAAACTTGAGCAGAATTGGCTGCAGATAGCCCTTGATGTACCTAACAAGGTTAAATCATGGCAACTGGACCAAAGTTTATTAAACTGAAAGATTTGGTTACACATCCAAGTAACTTCTTCGGTCAAAATAAAAATTTAGTTAGGCAGAGTCAGAGAGTCATTGGAATAGACTAACTCTGGCCCATACCAACTGCAGGGGCTTCCCCCCCAAATGTATTGCGATAGGTAAATGAAGGCCAGGGGTCTTCAAACTTGGCAGCTTTAAGACTAGTGGACTTCAACTCGCAGAATTCCTCCTCCTGTTAGTTCAGGAATTCTGGGAGTTGAAGTCCACAAGATTTAAACTTGCCAAGTTTAAAGACTCTTGATCTTGGCCAAATTGTCATTTTGACTGAAGAATTTAATTGGATGCGTAACGAAACGTCTCCGTGTAATAACTTTGGTCCAGTTGCCTTGATTTAATCTTTTTAGATATTTTTGGCCTGGATGATTCAGTCTTCATTTACATAGGTAGTCCTCAACTTACAACCATCTGTTTTAGCGACTGTTCAGTTACAATGCCACCGAGAAATGTGGCTTACCACTGGTCTTCACACTTAACTACCATCGCTTTTCAGGATGAATTATAGGCCCATTTCATCACTTACAGGAAGTGACAAAACAGGCCTATAATTCGGTCTGAAAAGCTTTGCAGAGGTTTTTTCCAAGCCTCTGGGAGGCCGAAAAAGGCCTCAAACCAGCTGAAAAATCAACTTTGAGATGTAGTGTAGGTAAGTGGGTGGGAATGGGGGATTGCGTGCGCATGCACAGGGGTCGTGGGGAGGGAGATGCACATTGCATTCTGGGTGCTGGCACGTGAGTGTGTGCACGATGGCGCGCACACAGTTTTTGGCACAGGAGCCCAAAAAGGTTAGCCACTACTGGTATACACTATTGCTGTAGTATATCTGGACTGCGCAGCCTGTAGAAAAGACATTTTTTGTGGTGGAGAGAATCACCGAATCAAGGCTTAGAGCAGAAAGGGGTGAAGAGAAGGCATTGAATGGGGGGAGCATTGCTTTGCATTTGATTCGGAGTGCGCGGGAGTACAAATGGGGCAGTCCACTCTTTCCTGCATTGTCTGCAATTGGGGAGGGGGCAGCCACCCCCTTCTGAGCAAAGGCAGCCTTTTGAAATCAGAAGAGCTCTAGCAGTTACAAGTAGATTTCCAAGTAATTTGTAATGAATCATAAATCTCTAATTGTTTGATTGTTCTGACCACAACATATTTTTCTACCTACGTCAGACTGTTGAAACCAATAAAAGAAAGAAAAAACATGAGAAATCGAGTGTTTTGAGAGACACTTAAATTGTACAGCTCAGTTCTGGTGTAGAAATCAAATTTCTAGGTTTGGAGTGTGGCTGAAATGGACCCTAAAACAGGGGGAAATGAATAAGGGTACTGTAGGGTTTGCTAAATGTGATTTATCCCTTGGATCTGATTGCTCGATCTTACAGTTTTAGTAAAAAGAATTAGCTCGATATTTGTCTTTGTCTTGCTTCAAAGCAGAAATGGATATTTTTTGTTGGTAAGTGGTGACATTATTATTAAATGAAAATTATGGTTGATAGAATAGAATAGAATAGAATAGAATAGAATAGAATAGAATAGAATAGAATAGAATAGAATAGAATAGAATAG
>JANHFN010056862.1:0-11278 GCA_032468175.1 Toxicocalamus goodenoughensis
CATGAATGATATATATATTTGATATAGATATATATAGATATAGATAGATGGATGGATGGATGGATATTTTAAAAAAAGTGAACTGGAATGTTCTTGTCCCATCGGCGGGGAGGGGGAGGGGGCTGAAACAGGTCCAATATTATGCTGACTAACCTTTTGGGAACCTGATGCCTGAATGCTGAAAGAGTCGCAATCAAGAAAAGAAGAAAATCTTTTCTGGTCTTAAGGTTGGGAACAAGATCAGTAAAGAATGAAAGACATATTAGGATAAAGGAAAAAGTCTCTTCAAAAAATAATAATTGATTTGCCCCAGGACTCTTAAATTTAAAATGAAAACCACTGGCGTTAAGAAGTGATGAATGCAACCAATAGAATCAAGTCTATTTTCAGCCATAATGTTCCAACCACAGAAGACTGGGAAACAGGAAAAAGATTTTCCCTAAGCATATTGAATCGTTTTTTTCTCTCTCCATTTACTTATTCTTATCCCTCTGATTTTTGCTGGAGGACTTTAAGAAGGGATTGGACAATCATTTGTCTGGAATGGTCTAGGGTTTCCTGCCCTGAGCAGGAGGGGTGGACTAGAAGACCTCCAAGGTCCCTTCCAACTCTGCTATTCTATTCTCTGAATTTTAAAAATGTCTTTCGAAGAAGATTACAGGAAGACCCTGATGACCTCAAATAGGATGAGAAGATCCTTGGATTCAAGCATCATGGAAGACTTAACCATTGGGCTGTGGAACTGGACTGGTCTAACTAGCTTTTTCTCTTGGATCTAACTGGGTTGTCTCTTTCCCACACCTCATGTGAATCCAGGTTAGAACATCTCTAGGGTGGCTCCCATCTAGAAGGGCCTTTCAGTGTCTGCCAACGCTGCCGCATAAGAGTTGGTTCCCAGGTTGACCAAGATCCAGGAAGTAATTAGGCAAACAACCCATTGCAAGCTTCTCCATTATCAGTGCAAAGAAAGACCCACCTAGATCACAGGGAAACTATTACAAAAGCAAGCAGTCCTTAATGCACAGAGGGTGGTTCTTGATAAGAAATTATTCTGGTTTTTAGAATATTGTACGCTCTGTCTTCTCGTTATGTTTTGCTTAAAGGTTTCCGCAAGAATTGTGCTGCAAAAAGGATCCCAGATGCCCAAAGGATTTGACACCAATCTTGCATTTTTTTTTCCAAAGGCACAAAACAGGATAAATCCTACAGAAAGGATCCTTTTGAGGTTCTTTCCATTAGTTGCCATAGGTCTTTTGGAGAAATTCAGGTGAGATGCTCCCCTCAATAAGCAGAGGGCTACCAGTTTTCATTTTTTTTCCTGGCAAAAGCACCCAGGAACCCTGAACTGAATCTATAATGCCACCAAGTAGTGAAACAGTATGAATGACATCACCCATCAAGAGAACCTCCTAAATTTAAATCCCAAAGGCAGGATTTAAAATCTAGGTTTTGTTTTTTTCTCCAACTCAACACCTTCCGGCTATAGTCAACTACAATTCCCAACCTTTCCAGGTAGAATTGAGTGGAGGAAATACAGATTCACTATGCAGTAGGTTCATCACTTCTGGTGCAATCCAATGTGTCAAAGACCCACAGAAAATCTAGAAGGGTTTTGCAAGTTTATTTCTCATTCATTTCCTTCCTTCCTCCCTCCCTCCTTTCCTTTCTCTCTCCCACTCCTTCAACCCATGGAACAGAAGTTGCCCTTGGAAGTTGTGGGAGCTTCATCCCTGGAGGCTTTCAAGAAGAGACTGGACTGCCATCTGGGTCTCCTCCTGCTTGGGTGGGGGTTTGGACTAGATGACCTACAAGGTCCCTTCCAACTCTCTTAGTTTGTATCTGTAGGACTCCACCTGCATGAACATAAGACAAGAAGATGCAGGATGCAGTTTCTGCGATTCTATCCTTTGCTCCTAAACGTTGCATGAAAATACATTGCAAGCATTATGTAATACTTATTGTAAATACAAATAACCCATCTGCACCATCCTTGCTTCCCTGATTGGGCCCCTGCTATGCATGGCTTGACAAATGTATTGGGCAAACCAAGAAAATGACTTGTCGGCAATGAAACATGTTGTGTGAACTTGGCTTCAGTGTGTAGGGAACCTGGGTCAAATGAAAAAAAGGCATAGACAAAAAAAAAACCCAAATTAGCATATTGTCAAATTTAGCCTTGATTGAAGATTTAACTTGAGGCTGCCCTGATTCTAGTTATCTTCCATCAATGATCTCAGTCCCAGGAAGTTTAGATATGACTCTGAAGGGATTTTTCTACTTCAGCTGGATTGTTTCATTTCTTTCAGAATATAAATTTGTTCGTTAATGCACTGAGAAAGTATAGAGTTGGAAAGCGGGGGGAGAAAGTAAAAGCTTCAGCTTAAAAAATAATTTCCACCAAATCTCCAGAGAGTTGGGGGAAAAAACCCTCAGCAGAAACATTAGAATGGCTGCATTTCCTGGTAATTTATCCATTTATCTTTACAGTAGCTACCAAGGAGAGTTTTAAAACCCCAAGATATCAAGAATCAGACAAGAAGGCTTGGGGCTCTGCCTAAAATTCTCTTTTTATTTCCTAAGGAGAGTGAAGTAGCCAATTGTGGTTTACTCTTATCAAGCCTCGGTTTGGCTATTTTCTTGACTCTTACCATTTTGGGGCTTTTAAGGAGCATAATAAAACATATTGAGGGAGGAGGATGAAAATAACTCCTCTACAGAGGTGACAGAAAATATGGATATTCCTTAACTTTTCTCCAAAGAATCCCAATTTCTTCTCCAAAGAATCCCAATTTCTTCTCCAAAGAATCCCAATTTCTTCTCCAAAGAATCCCAAGTTGGGAACACAACCCAATGGCACCTAACCTTCTTGATTCCACAGTGCATAAACACACAGTGTTTGTGATGCATGGTTTAACATATTTTAGTAAATAACAAAATCATATTTTAATTTCACAGAATAACAGAGCTGGAAGGGACCTTGGAGGTCTTCTAGTCCAGCCCCCTGTTTAAGTGGGAGACGCTATACCATTTCAGACAAATGGTCTCTTTTTGAAGGCCTCCAGTGATGGAGCACCCACCTCTTCTGAAAGCAAGCTGTTCCACTGGTTAATTGTTCTCACCGTTAGGAAATTTCTCTTAGTTTCTCTTCTTGATTAGTTTCCACCCATTGCTTCTTGTCCTGCCTTCAGGTGCTTTGGAAAATAGTTTGACCCCCCCTCGTCTTTATAGCAGCTCCTCAAATATTGGAACAATGCTATCATGCCAATTATGTATATAATTAATTATGTTAAGATTTTATTGATTTTCTGTTGTTTACATTTTATTAGTGCTTAATAAACATTGCATTGTCTGGGTTATTTAATTCGCTTAACAATACAAGTTACCTTCCTTTTTTTAAAATAGTTTTTTTATTATTTTATATCATACATTTCCTTTCTAGGTTGAGCAGCATGCTCTCTAGGTGTCCAAGGTGTTAACATACAAACATCATCATCGTCATTATATTTCCAACCACTGTCCATGCTTGATAATATTCTGTGTCTTCTTTCTGTTTAATCTTCAGTGTAGGTCTGTCCATTTCTGCACAAACTAGTATCTTCCTAATTATCATTTTATCTCACTGTCAACTCATAAAATATTTCTATGGTCTTTTTAGAGTTGCCAACAGAAAGGGAAGGGGCAAAGGGGTTTTAAAAGAGCAATGTGGCAGCTTGGAAATCAACTGTGCATTCCATAAATAGTTTTTCAAAGATAGTAACTAGGTGACTGAAGTTTCTGCCACACAAAATTCTAACTGGAGATCACGATTGATGACTCTGGGCTATGGATGTGTCCCATTGGAGAATATGAATTATGAGACACCGAGGGTGTGTGTGTGTGGGGGAAACCAGGGTCAAAGGTGACAGTGAATGATGTGTCTCAGAGTCAGTTACACCCAGGCATGCCGGACATGTTAATGCCCAATAAATCCTTTTGAAGTTTTCGAAGTTTGGCTCGAGACTCATGATTTAAATGTGGGGTAACTGCCGGAATCCTGACACTTGTGGTGTTTCTTCATTTTCCCAATATTGTGCGAATATACTAGGACTCCACTTGAAAAAAGCATCCATGAACAAGACCTAAAACAAGATGGATTGGCGACGTCAGCAAGAATGGCAGGCCCAATTGGCAAAAGAAAGCTCAGGAATATATTAGTTGGAAACATGCAGAAGAGGCAGTGGCTAGACAATGGCTAGGATGATGATGGTGGTTATATGTATACGTATGTTATATATGTATATGTATGTGCATATGCATATGTATGTGTATATAATTAATTGAATTGATATAATTGATATTGGAGGGGTAACAATACTGTACTTTTGGCTGTGCCTGTATGACCACACATTTGTCCTATGAGTCAGAGGTCAACACCTCTTCAAACATCATTGTTGTGGTTTGCCAGCAGCCTGTGCAGACAGCAGCAGAATCAGACAGTGAGGAAAAATGGGGACCAATCCGGGAATCTGGGGAAGACTCAGACGAGGGTCCTGCATTCAATGCAGAAATGGGGCCAGGACCATCTGGGAGTTTGTGTTGACTGCAGAGCCTCCGGAGTCTGGCAGCAGCGAGGCAGAGGAACAAGGGAGCCTGTTCCCAGTGCACATGTGTGCAAAGCTGGCAGAAGGCAAGAGCAGCTAAGACAAAAGGGTTGACTTGGGAGTAAGGCTTGGAGGTGATTGCCCCTCCCATAAGGTATAAAGGAAATGCAAAGGTAGAGAAAACTTTGCAGGAAGCAAAGTCGTTCGCTCTGTTTGGATTAATCCTTGAAGTTCTGTGTGGACTTTGTACTTTGGTTGTTTTTTTTCAGCTAATTTGGCTCTTTAGTTGTTGGCAGCCATTCAAAAGAGAGAAAGGTGGGTGCTTATCTCGAGGGACTGTTTGGGATTCATTACCAGCTGGGAATGAACATAATTCCCAGCACTGAAATAAAATAAGAGTTGTTTCGACTAAGCGTGTGCTTAATTACGGTCTCAGGAAGCCTTGGTCAGAACAATCATCTCATTTTGCTCTGCTTTGTCAAAATATGATCGGCAGACTCTGGATGAGACCGCAGATCAGAGTTTCTGTCACATATTTTGAGGGTGGCTTGATGGTGGGTTTCCATGAATGAGCATGAAAACTAGCAGCCTTTTCAGCTAGTTTATTCCCAGGAGTTTTTGCACTTATCACCTCCTCTTCTGTTATCTCCTCTTCTGTTATCTCCCAAACTTTTGGGCAACAGGGACTGGTTTCATGGAGAGAAATTTTTCTGCGAACCGGAGGGCATGTGGTTTTACATGCTGCCTGTATCCCACAGATTTGTGTGGCCCTGTTTCTGGTATGCTGCAGCCTGGTACTGGTCCATGGCCCGGGGCCTTGGGCACCCCTGATCTATAACCTTGGAAAGTTGGATGATATTGTCTCCATGTAAATGCAGAACTAAGATTTATCCACTTTGCCTTCTCGTTGCTGAGCACAAATTGATATCTTTGGTTTCTGCATCAATTACTGAATCAACCCACATAATGGGCAGGAGGAGTAACCTTGAGGAAGAAACACAACCAAGACAATGATCAGATAAAAGATATTTGAGGCTAGCCACATCCTGGCATTAGAGAGCGGAGAATCAGTACATCCTTCCTTCTGAGAGGCTTGGCACTCAGGCAAATACATTACGGCAGCTTCTCGGGTCTCAAAACCTCACCATCTTCTTTCTTCTTGAAACATCTACTACTTTTTGGTCTAGATCAGGAAGTTGTTCCCCAAACAACCCCTTTGTGGGATTTCCCAGGCCCCTCGCTCAGAGTCCATGGAGGGTCTTCAAACCATCAAGTTGTGTTTACCAGAGGGATACAATCAAGATTAAGGGAGGTACCGCTCTATAAAGACTTAGTAAGACTTAGTAAGAGTCCTGCATCCAGTTTTGGTCCCCACACTATAAAAAGATGTTGAGACTCTAGAAAGAGGGCAGAGAAGAGCAACCAGGAGGATGAGGGGACAGGAGGCTAAAACATACGATGAACAGTTGCAGGAACTGGGCCTGCCTACCCTAGTCTAGCGAGGGGCTGCCACAGAGAGGAGGGGGTTAAGTTATTCTCCAAAACACCTGAAGTCCAGACAAGGAATAATGGATGAAAAATGAACAAGGAGAGATTCAACCTGGAAATAAGGATAATTTTTCTGACAGTGAGAACAATCAACCAATGGAACAGAAGTTGCCTTCAGAAGTTGTGAGAGCTTCATCACTGGAGGCTTTCATGAAGAGATTGGACTCCCATCTGTCAGAAATGATGTAGGGTCTCCAGCTTGGGCAGGGGGTTGGACTAGATGACCTACAAGGTCCCTTCCAACTCTGATTATCTGTTGTTATCAGTGATCATCCCGTAGCCCTGAGCTCCTGCAAGAAAGATTGGCATTGTGATATGATAATCCAGATGTTTGCCAGGAAATCTTAAAGTGTGCTATGCAAATCTTCCACCCTATCCCCAAGGAATCCTCTGACCACCATTTGGTCCCATCCATCTGTTTTATCAAAAATGAGAGGGATCTTGAAGTCCCCTGGACAATCACTTAAATGTGAGTCAGCAGTGTGCAGCAGCAAGCAAAAAGCCAATGCAATTTCTAGGCTGCATTAACCGAGGGATAGAATCAAGATCGCATGAAGTGTTGAGACCACTTTATAATGCCTTGGTAAGACCACACTTGGAATATTGCATCTTGTTTTGGTTGCCATGATACAAAAAAAGATGTTGAGACTCTGGAAAGAGTGCAGAGTTGAGAGTGGAAAGCGTGTAGAAAAGAACAACAATAATTAGAGGATTGGAGGCTAAAACATATGAAGAACGGTTGCAGGAATGGGGTATGTCTAGTCTTGTGAAAGGAAGGTCTGGGGTTGACATGATAAGCAGTGTTGCAATGTTAGCACAAAGAAGAAGGGGTCAGCCAATTCTCCAAAACACCAGAAAGCAAGACAAGAAATAATGGATGGAAATTCTCCTTGTTTGCATCCAGTTAGGGAGACTGACCGGGAAAGTGCAGGAAGTAAAACTGAACTGGAAACCACCTAGAATTTTATTATTTTTATTTTATTTATCTATCAAAAGCTTACAATACAACAGAAACAAGAATAAACACAATTTTAAATACAAGAAATAGGAACGAATAATTGGGGACAATAGGACAGGGATGGTAGGCACGATGGTGCGCTTATGCACGTCCCCTTGCAGACCTCTTAGGAATGGGGTGAGGTCAAAAGAGGTTAGTTTGAGGGTAAAGGAGGGGCGGGTTTGAGCAGGTGACAACACAATCAGGTAGTAAGTTCCAGGCATTGACCCCTCTGTTGCTGAAGTCATACTTCCTGAAATCGAGCTTGGAGTGGTTTACACTGAGTTTATATATCTGTTGTGTGCTCTTGTGTTGTTGAGGTTAAAGCTGAAATATTCATTAACTGGTAAGACGTTGAAACATAAGATTTTATGTACTATGCTTCAGTCCAATCTTAGCCGGCGTAGTTCAAGGTTGTCTAAGCCTAGAATCTCAAGTCTGGTATTCTGTTCCGAACAGAGGAATGTAGGACTCTTCTGGTAAAATACTTCTGAACTCGCTCAATTGTATTTATGTCTGATATACAGTGCGGATTCCAGACAGCATTCAAGTATTGGTCTAGCAAAGGTTTTGAATGCCCTAGTTTGCAAATCAGTATTACCAGAGGAGAAGCTTCGTAAAATTAAATTTACAACTCTTAAAGCCATTTTTGCAATACTGTTGCAGTGAGTTTTGGCGCTGAGGTCATTGGATATGAGAACTCCAAGGTCCTTGACAGAGTGAGGGTCATCAACAAGGTCATATCTGCCTAGATTGTATTTGGTATATAGATATATTTTTTTTACCAATGTGTAGGACAGAACATTTGTTGGCCAAGATTAGTTAGTCATGGCCCCTTTTGCGACTGCTCTTGCCCCATTTGTTAAGTGAATCACTGCAGTTTGTTAAGTGAGTCACACAGTTCTGAAGTGAATCTGGCTTCCCCAATGACTTGCCTTTGTCAGAAGGTCGTGAAAGGGGAAATCATGTGATGCCCCTGGGATTCCCAACTGTTTGAAATTTGATCACAGGATCATAGGGATGCTACAAGGGTCATTAGTGTAAGAAACGGTGATAAGTCATAAGTTGGTGATACTATTACTAAATTTGCAGATGATACAACAGTGGTGGGACTCATCTCCAGGGGGAATGAGTCTGCCTACTGAGATAAGGTGGACTGGTTGCTTTCGTGCTATGGAGACAATAACTTGGTCCTCAACACCAATAAGACCAAGGAGTTTATAGTGAACTACAGAAGGAAGAGATCAGCCCTTGCTTATCAATGGAGATTAAATTTATTATTATTATTATTAAAGTTTAAGATTAAAGTTTTGGGGGTTTGAGAATGTAACAACAGAGTCAGGCAGTGAGTTCCAGGCATTGCCCACTCTGTTGCTGAAATCATATTTTCTGCCATTGAGTTTGGAGCGGTTTACTTTGAGTCTGTATCGATGGTTTGCCCGTGTGTTATTGCGGTTGAAGCTGAAGTAGTCCTTGACAGGTAGGACGTTGTAGCAGACAATTTTGTGTACTAAGCTTAGGTCAGACTGTAGGCGGCATAGTTCTAGGTTGTCCAGGTCAAAAACACTGAAAGTCCTGGTCAGAAAGGCTGATAGTGTATCCTTCAAGCACTTCTCTTAAATGCCACCTTCCTCATTTGCTTAAGTCAATCCTGTAAAAGTCACAAAATGGCACACAGGCAGAGTGAGTGACCTTGGGGTTGTTCAAATTCTGCCAAGCATCTAGCCCATAAATTTCCTCTTTTCTGTGGAAGGCAAGGGGTTTTTTCCAGCTTCAGTGGAACAAGGAAATAATTTTAAAGGGTTGGGTTTGGTCTTTTTAAAGAAAATCTTCAATTTCTCAAAGTTTGGTGTAATGCTGAAACAGATGATCTAGAAATGGGGAGGTTGGGGGAGGGAGGGTTCTAGTTCTTCCTTACGTGTGAAAGGCAGCAGAGTGACTTTGGGCCAGTTCCCCTTCTTTCAATCCAACCTGCCTCGGAGGGTTGTTATTTGGGGGAAAGTAGGAAGGGGTAAGAGCAGAAGTCCCCAAACTTGGCAACTTTAAGACTTGCGGACTTCAACTCCCAGAATTCCTCAGCCAGCCGTGTCTGTTTCTTTTTCTCTTATCCCCCAAAGAGGAGAGATTGCAGAGGAAGGGACTGCAAGAGAGTAAGCTATGCTGGCTGGAGAATTCTGGGAGTTGACGTCCTCAAGTCTTAAAGTTGCCAAGTTTGGGGACCTCTGGGTAAGAGCAGTTGTACAAATAAAGGGGGAATAAAAACTAAATTTTGGTCGTTTTTAACTTACAACCTCTCTTGGGGCGAGAACTTCCATTTAACAGATTTAACAGATTAAGAGAGTTGAAAGAAAGGGACCTTTGTAGGTCATCTAGTCCAACCCCCCTGCCCAAGCAAGAAACCCTACACCATTTCTGGAAATTTATTTATTTATTCATTGATCCCATTTTTAAACAGCTCATCTCCCTCAGAGAGGATTATATTAAGCAAGATGGCTGACCAGTGAATGTTGCCCAGCATTGTGGCCTATTTTGCCATGGTTGTTAAGCGAACCGCCCTAGCTGTTAAGAGAATCCAGCTTCACCCAGTGACTTTGTTTGTTGGAAGCCAGCTGGGAAGGTCAGAAATAGCAACCCCAGGACCATGAGACAATGCAACCATAGTGAATGCATGACAATTGCCAAGCTCCTGAACTGTAGGTTTGCTGCAAAAGTTTGTAAGTGGGAAGATGGGTTGTACTCACTTTTTTCAGTGCTGTTGTATAGGTGGGGTGGAATGGAATGGAACAGGACAGGAGAGAACAGAACAGAATAGAGAATATAGTAGAACGGAATGGAACAGAACAGAATAGAACATAATTGGAAGGGACCTTGGAGATCTTCTAGTCTAGCCCCTTGCTCAAGCAGGAGAACCTATACCATCTCAGACAAGTGACTATCTAGTTTCTTCTTGGAAACAAAATTTTATGCTGGTTCTTATTGTGTTTTTATAGTATTTAGTTGCCATTCTTTTGTCTAGCATATCAATAAACGTAAGGAAATGTGTGTCAGAATCAGAGATCATCTGAAGAATGTGGCACCTTGTGAGCACCAATCTGCCCCACCCCCCCACTCCCCATAGATAAGATACCTGCTTTTTCTTCCACGCTCTGGTTTTCGGAAGATCCTCTAAATTAAAATGTAATCGTTGTCTTGCTGCAAAATAGGAGCAGTATTGGCTGCTAAACCTGATTGGAACCCCTCCCTCCAAAGGTCTTCCGGTTCTTGAAAATGGGGCGGGGGGCAACGCAAAGGAAACTCAAGACGCGATGGAAGACTCGGAGATAGCGGAGATTGCGGCTAGGAGAGAAAGAACAAGCAAGGCTTCTTTGCAAGAGAGATGCGCGGGGAAACAGGCCCCGCTTCCTGCATTTGGATTCTAGGATTTAGGATCGCTGCCGCGCCGCGCTGTATTTGCCAATACGAGCCCCGACAGAAACGGGGGCAGCGAGCCTCCTGCCTTCGCAACACGCGCTCGGCTTAGTTGGCCCGTTCTTGGTTCGCGCCCAGCCCGTCCCGTCCCCGTCCTTTAACGGGCTTCTATGTCTTAAGCGAGGCGTGGATGCTGGAGAGGAAGGGATGCCGGCTGCGTTCACACAATACGTTTGTTTCAGGGGCCGAATTAATCACTCGGGTCAGAAAGACACAGAATTTTCTTTCAGCGAGTTTCGGCCAACCTCTCCCTCCCCCAGCCAGGCAAAATTGTGCGAAGGCAGCTGTTGGGTCTCTCACCCCCGCAAAAAAAATAATAGCTTGGAGCCGGGTAAAGGTAGGATGGAAATTTACAGATTCACAGAGTTGGAAGGGACCTTGTAGGTCAACCCCCCCCCAAGCAGGAGACCCTACACCATTTCTGAGAGATGGCAGTTTAATGTTTCTCAAAAGCCCCCAGGGATGAAGCTCCCACAACTTCTAAAGGCAGCTTCTGTTCCATTGGTTGATTGTTCTCCCTGTCAGAAAATTTCTCCCAATTTCCAGGTTGAATCTCTCCTTGTTCCGTTTCCATCCATTATTCCTTGTCTGGCCTTAAGGTGCCCTTTCTCCTCTCTGGGGCAGCCCCTCAAGTATTGGAAGGCTGCTCTCCTGTCTCCCCTGGTCCTTCTCTTCCCTAGACTAG
>JANHFN010056942.1:0-11275 GCA_032468175.1 Toxicocalamus goodenoughensis
CAGGACTATTGGAGAGTGGGATACTGCCTTCAGAGCTTTTGGAGTCTGGCAGCAGTGATGCAGAGGACCTCGAGGAGCCTGTGCATGTGCACTGGGCTGCTTGAAGGAAAGAGCAGCCGAAGCAGCAAGGGGGACTTGAGAGTAAGGCTGGAAGGTGATGGCCCCTCCCATAAGGGAAAAAATCCAGCCCTCGGGGGGGTGTTCTTTGCAGGAAGCAAAGAAGTTCTTTAGATTCATAGTCCTCGTTGAAACCCTGTATATTCTGGTTTGTTTTTGAAACATCTGTCGGTGGATATTTAATCAGTAATAAGTCTTCTATTCTTGGCAGCCTTTTGCAACCTTGAAAGGGCTTGCTTTTGATATTGGACAATTAGGTTTAAATGTTTCTTGGCTGGGAATGCACTGAATTCCAGCGCCACATTAAAAAAGGTTTGCTTTTATACAGTTTATGTTTGTTTAATTTGAACAAGGCTTGGGTCAAAACAATTTTCTTCCTGCTCAAACGAAACAAACTTTGAATGCGAAATGGAACAACTTTGGGCAAAGAATGCTCACTTGCAACAGCAGCTGACCTTGTTAGCTAATAAATTAGGCCAACTCCAGGCTCTCCCTGCTCCACCTCCTCCTCGAAGGAGATGCCCAGTTGTCATTCCTGATAGGTTTGATGGCAACCAGGCTATGTTTCCAGTTTTTGGGACAGTGCCAGCTATTTATGAGCTTGAGAGCAGAGGACTTCCCCACTAACCAGGATAAAGTGGGGTTTATAATTAGCTTGCTCTCGGCTCTGCAGCTCGCTGGGCCATGTCTTTGTTGGTGCAGGACAATCCTTTGTTATATGACTTCAGGAGGCTTTCTGACCATTTTTGTTTCATGTATGAGGACCCCATCAAGACACATATTGCTGCCCATCGGTTGAAAAAACTGCAGCAGCGCCAGCAATCACTGCAGTAATATGTCAGCGAGTTCTGGCTGCTTAGCAAGGATTCAGCCTGCAATGAGGCTGCCCTCATGGACGCGTTCCAGGATGGGTTGTCGAAGGAGTTGCAGAAAAAGCTTGTTCCCACGACCGTGAATACTCTGATTCATCTGTGCCTGAGGATCGATGCCCGCCTGCAGAGACGGAACCATTGCCGTGCTTCCCAGGAGACTCCTGTGGCACCTGTTGTCCATGAGACCTGGCTCCACAGGAGGAGCCCATGGATCTAGACGCCGCCAGGCCCCACCTGTCAGTGATTGGAGCACAACAGACGGCGCATAGGTTGTGTTTATATTACAGGGAACCTGGGCACCTGGTTGCTTTGTACCCCAAGAACAAGGGGCGTCGGCCCCAGTGCCTGTTCCTCGCACCCAGAAAACCCTGTTGGCCCCTGTGCCTACTCCCCGGACCCAGAAAACTCTGTCAGTAAACAGCTGGAGCCTGATCTAGGGGAGACTCTGGGTCCAGCACACATCAGCCTCGAGTCACGCCTAGAAGACATGGCTTCTGGACCCCCTTGGCATTTGATCCTGGTGGGACATGTTTTTCTGGCCAATAGTTCACAGGGGATTCCGGTGCACACCCTGGTCAATTCCGGCACCACCACGAACTTCATGGATGTGGCATTTGTAGCCCAGTATACCATCCCTCAGTGCCCAGTGGAACCTCCTATGCTTGTTGAGACCATCAATGGCCAGGTGCTTTTGTCTGGGCCTATCAAGGCCGCCATCCAACCCTTGCACCTGACCATCGGCTCACATGAGGATGCTATCCAGTTCTACAACACTTCCGGACTGCTTTCCCCATGGTCTTGGGCTTGGCGTGGCTCCGGACTCACGATCCCCAGATCTACTGGTTCCAGAACATGATCACATACCCGAGCCTGCAATGCGTGGACCACACCCATCAAGTCTGTGCAGGGCAGTTGCTGAGTCCACCCGAGGGGTCCGTGCCTTCGGAATTCACGGACTTCATGGACATGTTCAGTGGGCAGGAGATGGACCAATTGCTCCACACCGGCCTTATGATTGTCCCATTGATTTGGTGCCGGACATGCCCCTTCCAGTGGGCTGTTTGTATTCAATGTCAAATCCAGAGTTGGCCATGTTGAGGGACTTTTTGGACAAAAACCTCGCTTGGGGTTTTATCCAGCCCTCATCATTGCCACTGTATGCCCCGGTCCTGTTTGTAAAAAAGAAGACTGGTGACTTGAGGCTTTGCTGTGATTACCATCAATTGAGCGCCATCACTGTGCATGTTGCGGTTAGCCAGCAGCAGGTGCGGATGGCTGAGGACAGCAAGGACTTAGATGAGGGGCCAGGACCATTAGGGAGTGGGCTGATGTCTTCAGAGATTGTGGGGGCTGGCAGGAGCAATGAGGAGGTTCCCGAGGAGCCTGTGCCAAGTGCACGTGTGCGCAGGGTTGCTCATAGGAAACAGCAGAGCAGCAGCAGCACGAGCAACTCAGGAGTAAGGCTGTAAGGTAATGGCCCCTCCTTCAAGAAGATAAAAGCCAGCTGTGAATCAGACGTTCTTTGTAGGAAGCAAAAACGTTTTGAAACTTGGTATTTGAAGACTCTTGTGTTGTAAAATATTTCTTATCTGTTATTATTGGCAGCCTCGCACAGTTTTGGCAAGGCTTGTGCTTATCAAAGTTAATTAGTTTGCAGCAGCCTTTTAACCGGGAATTCATAAGAATCATTAAAAGGTTTCTGTTCCCTTTGGTTCGTGTTTGTTTTATTGGAAAAAGGTTTGGGTCAGAACAACAACAGATTACGAACTATAGACTGATATCACTAAGAACTATAGACCGATATCACTATTGAATGTGGCCTACAAAATATTCACATCAATAATAGCAGAAAGGTTGAAGAGATTTTTAAATCAATTTATACACCCAGATTAAAACAGCTTTTTACCTAAGAGACAGATCAAAGACAATATGAGAATAATTTTGGACATGCTGGAATACTATGAAGCACACCCGGAGAGCAATTGGTATTGATTTTCTTAGATGTGCAGAAGGCCTTTGACAACGCGAACTGGCAATTCATGCTGGCACAATTAAAAGAAATGGATTTCGGTGAGATATTTATTAAAATGATTGCGGCAATATATTATAAACAAACTGCAAAAGTTATGGTAAATGGTGATATGACAGAAAATGTTAATATTAAGAAGGGTACAAGACAGGGATGTCCTTTGTCGCCATTATTATTTGTTTTGACTTTAGAAGTATTAAACAGAAATATTAGACAAGATAGGGAGATAAAGGGCATGGAAATAAAAAAGGAAGAGTATAAGCTGTAGGCATTTGCAGATGGCCTCATTTTTATTTTAGAAGATCCATTGGAAACAGGACCTAAGTGTCAACTCATAAAATATTTCTATTGTCTTTTAGAGTTGCCAACAGAAAAGGCGGAGGAGCATTGAGGCAGCTTGCAAACCAAAACTGCATTCCATAAATGTTTTCAAAGATAGTAACTAGGTGACCGAAGTTTCTGCTGCGCAAAATCCTAACTGGAGAACATGATTGATGACTCTTGGCTATGGATGTGTCCCTTGGATAATATGAATTATGATACATCCAGGAGGGGAAAACCAGGGTCAAGGGTGACAATGACATCATTCATAAATAAAATATTTAGGGATTCTCTTAATAGCTAGATGCATAACGATTAAGGAAGATAACCATCAGAAGCTATTGCTGATAGATCTGGAAAAGTGGAAAAATTTGCAATTATCATCAGTAGGAAGAGTAGCAACAATTAAAATGAATATATTGCCAAGGTTACTATATTTATTTCAAACAGTCCCAATAAAGTTGGGGAAAAAATACTTTGAGAATCTTAACAAAACAATATTGAAATTTATTTGGCAAGGAGGGAAAAAAGCAAGAATTAGCTTAAAAGTGCTACAGGATGCAAGAGGGAGAGGGGTTTTTGGACTCCTAATTGGGAACTATACTACCAAGCCATGGCCTTAACATGGATGAAAGAATGGATACTATTGAGGAATACAAGATTGTTGACTTTGGAGGGACATGATCTAAACTGGGTTGGCATGCATTTTTATTGGTATTGGAAAAACAAGATACATGGTTACTTTCAGATGCACTTTATTGTTAATATGGGAGAAAATTAAAGAACAGAAGCACTCAATCATTCAAATATTTTTAATATGGGAAATATTGTAAGATACAAAGATATCTTAAATGAAAGGGGTGAGCTCAAAACCAAGCAAGAATTGGGCGAACAAGGGATCAATATGATATGGTAGTCAAATATCATATCGATATATGGTATTGCAAATACAGTCGAGATATGAAAAAGATGTTAAAACATAGGGCTTTTATAAAGAACTGACAGAGTTGGATAAGATACTAACAGGAACAAAAGAAAGGTTGATAAAAAATTGTATAGTTACTTATTGGGTATTAAATCAGAAGAGAACAAGTGAAGGAGACAATGATAGCATGGGCAAAGAATTTTGGTTATACAATAACACTTGATGATTGGCAGAAATTATGGGATAGAAACTATAAGGTAACAATGTCAACCGCATACAAAGAGAACTTGTATAAGATGTTTTACAGATGGCATTTTGCACTAGCGAGGTTGGCAAAAATGTTCAAAGACAAATCAGTGAAGTGTTGGAAATGCCACCAAACACTCGACACATACTATCATATATGGTGAACATGTATGTGTTGAAGCTAAAAAATATTGGACAAAAATACGTTTCTGGTTGGAAAAGATGATGCAACAGGGCATTGATTTAAAATCAGAAATATTCCTGTTGTGGATTTACCTGAAACTTACAGCAAAGAGAATGCATATCTGATTATTCATGTATTAACTGCAGTGAGAATTGTATTTGCTCAAAATTGGAAAGGGGACCAGATTCCTGCTGAAGAAAATGTGATTAGGAAAATACTAGAATTTGCAGAAATGAATAGATTAACACTTGCAATTAAAGAAAGAGAGAAAATTGAATATTATTACAAGGTATGGGAATTATTTTACAATGGTTAGAGAAAAAATAGGAAAGCTAAATATAGGCAATGGATTAGTCAAGAATGTCGAAGTATAGTAGATACCTTAATAGAAGTAAATAAGCTAAGAAGAAGGGTAAAGGGATAGAGCAATTAAGTATATTAAGATAAGATGAGAGAATGCTAATGTAATGAATATGACTGTAAATGACAACTGTATTGCACGAGATATTTGTATTCAGATAACATGTCGTCAAATGGAAGAAGATACATTTGTAATAAAAATAAAAATAAAAAAAAGAACAACTAGAAGGGTAAGACCTATATATAAGTGAAAAGATGGAAGTAAAGATGCTATCTGTTAACAAAAATGGATTGAACTGCCCCCCCAAAGAAAAACCATTACAAAATTACAAAGATTAAAATTAGATATAATTTGTCTTCAAGAAGTGCATATTAAAAATCAACACATACCCCAAAATTGGGAACTTGTACTCATCACTAGCACATCAAAAGAAAAGAGGAGTAGTACTATATGTCAGAGAATCATTAAAAACTAAACAAATATATGCAGATGAAGAAGAAAGAATACTAATGATGGAGGTATTAATAAACCAGAAACACACCCTCTTGATCGCAATATACATTCCAAATAATAAGCAGGAAGAGTTCTACAAAAGACTACAAAAGAGATAACAGAAATGGACTATGAAAATGTATGAATAATGGGGGATTTCAATGCAATTATGGACTTCAAAAAAGATTACAGAAGCAGAAAAAGAAATAAAAAATAAGAACACTTCCCAAAACCTTTTCCAATATGACACAAGAAATAGGCTTGCAGAATATATGAAGAGAGCTTAACCCAAAGGTAAATCAATACACATTCTATTTGAGTAGACATCAATTGTGATCGAGAATAGACATGGTGTGGATGACCTCAGGAATGAGAACAGAAATCCAAGAGGTAGAGATAGCAATTAACATATATGGACAGACCACAATCCCATAAAAGTTGCATGGAAGGGACAAAAGAAGAAACTGAGATGGACAATGAATCAAATCATCCTAAAAGACAAGGAGTTTAACAAATGATGGAAAAAGAAATGGAATTTTTCTTTAAAGAAAATAAAAAGAAACATCACTACAAAATGTCTGGGACATGGCAAAAGCATAAATGCAAGGATTAGTGATAACATATATAGCAAGAAGAAACAAGAAAACAAAACAACAACAAAATGTATTACAAGATGAGCTTAAAAGACTAGAGAGAGAACTGCAGAATTCACAAAAAAGCAAGAGAAAAGAGAAAACTTAATAGTGCAAGATGAAATGGCACAAAAAATTTAAAAGGTGAAACAATTTTTTTGAACATGCAAATAAGCCAGGGATATGGTTAGTGTACAAGTTGAAAAAAGAAAAAGAAGAAAATAATACACCAATTGCTAGATAAAAAGGGGATCCTTCATCATCAGAATGAAGATAAAAAGAAAATAACTCAGGAATTCTTTAGGAAATTGTAAAGTCAAGAAATAAACACTAGAAGATACAACTAAACAATATCTGGAAAAGGCTGCACTAACCAAAATACCAATGAGAGAAATGTTAAATGAAAGAATAACAACAATGGAAATAATGGAAGCAATTAAAAGACAAAAAAACAATAAAACACGTGGACCAGACGGATTCCCTGCAGAACTTTATAAAAGTCTATAAGAGACACTAAGACTGGTGCTGTTGGAGGTTTACAATGAAGCGTCACAAAGGCCAAACTCCCTAAAACTTGGACAGAAGCATGTTACACTAATCCCAAAGGAAGACACAGATCCTCAACAGATAAAAAACTACAGACCAGTATCATTACTAAATGTAGATGATAAAATATTCGCCTTTATAATCTCAGAAAGACTAAAAAGATTTTAAATGAATTCATACATCTTGACCAGAACGGTTTTTTACCTAAAAGACAATTGAAAAATAACATGAGATTATGAGCTTATTGGAATACTATGAAGTCTACTTCGAAAAACAGTTTAGCATTGGTTTTTTTGGATGTACAGAAAGCCTTTGATAACATGAACTGGCAATTTATGATATTATAATTGGAAAGTATGAACTCCGGTGAAAATTTTGTAAAGATGGTCCAATCAAACTGCTATTGATATTCCAATCAAACTGCAAAAGTGATAGTAAACGGAGAAGTAACAGAAAAATTTAACATAAATAAGGGTACAAGACAAAAGTGTCCACTATCCCCCCTTTTATTTATATTAAACCTGGAAGTCTTACTTAAACAGACTAGACAAGACCCAGAAATAAAAGGCTTGAAGATAAAAGAAAGAACAATACAAAGTACAAGCTTTTGCAGACAACCTAGTATTTATTTTGGAGGAACCCTTAGAAACAGGACCCAAATTAATAAAGAAAATAGCAGAGTTTGGTGCGGTGGCAGGACTTAAAATAAACAAGGAAAAGACCAAAATATTGACAAAGAACCTTACAAATTAACAAAAAGTCAAACTGATGGAAAAGATGGACATGCAGATAATTTAAAAAATTAAATATTTGGGGATTTGGCTAACAGCAACATGTACATTAAAGAAGACAACTATGCTAAATTAATACAGCAAATAAAGTCGGATCTGGACAAATGGATAAATCTACAGCTTATCATTGATCAGAAGGATAGCTACAACAAAAATGAATATTCTACCAAAACTGCTATTCTTATTTCAAATAATCCCGATAAAATTAGGAAAAAAATTTTTTTGAGGACTTAAATAGACTGATCTCCAAGTTCATCTGGCAAGGCAAAAAAAACAAGAAAATGCTACAAGGCACCAAAAACAAGGGTGGGTTTGGGCTCCCGAATTGGGAGCTGTACTATCAGGCTTCACTGCTCACATGGGTGAAGGAGTGGATAAATTTAAAGAACAAAAGAATATCGACGATATTACAATTGGGGTGGCACACATTTATATGGTACATGAAAAATAAGCCACATAGATAGCTCCAAAGACACTATGTTAGAAATGCTCTGTTGTCAGTATGGGAAAAAATCAAACAGAACCACTATATGAAAATACCAGTCTGGCTATCCATGATGGAAATGCTAATATACCCTAATGTTTTAGATTAGGATAAAATTGTAAGGTATAAAGATATACTTACTGAACAGGGGGACCTAAAATCTTAACAGAAATGTAAAAAGCAGGCTGGTGGCCACTTATCCAAATTCAAATGAAACATAAGAAAGATATAGACATATATGGATTCTATAAGGAACCCCAAGAACTGGATAAAATACTATTAGGAACAGATGAAAAATTAATACAGAAAATTTATAATTACCTATTGAATTTTAAAATGGAAGAATATGTAAAAGAAAGTATGATAATATGGGCAAAAAAAATTGGGTACACTATAGAATTAGATAATAGGCAAAAATTGTGGGAAAGAAATTATAAATTAAATATGTCAACAGCTTACAAAGAAAACCTGTACAAAATGTTTTATAGATGGCACTTGCCACCAGCAAGAATGGCAAAAATGCTTCCATATATGTCACCAGAATGCTGGAAATGCAAACACAGTGGGATCCTACTATCATATGTGGTGGATCTGTCCAACGGCAAAAAAAATTGGTCAAAGATAAAGAGATAGGGGGAGGGCAGAGCTGGTGTCATGGTGGTACAATGTGCAATCTTGATCCTTCAAGATCGCCATCGATATCTCAGCTGCTGGACTGTCCTGACTAACCTAAACCGTCCCGTAGAGACAGTGATTGATAAGGGTACATCCTGATGATTTCCAGGGACATCGCAAAGTCCCTGGTTGATCCAGGAAAAGCCATTTTTGCTGGCGGCGGAGAGGCAGCCATTCAAGCTGCTGAAGCTGGGACAGCTCCAGAATGGAAGAGATTGAAAGAAAGTGTGTCAGTTTGCTGAGATGAATTTTTACTTATTATTTTTTTGAAGAGAACACCCTGAAAGTCTTAAAGTGAAATTAAAAGTGAAGAGAAAAGAGTTTAAGTGGCAAAATTAAGTAGTTAAATTGAAAGGTTTTTTTTCTTTCCCTTTTTATTGGAACTTTGAATTTGGCAAAGCTTCTTAATTTCAAACTGGACTGGTTTCTTTTAAATTTTCTATTTTTGGTTTTTATTTTCTTAACATTTTTTTTAAAGTCTGTTTTGATTAAGACTCTTCTTTTTTATTTGAGATTTACTTTTTTTTTTTAAAAAAAGGAAGGATTTCATTTTCTCTTTTTGTTCCTGGCACTGGATACATGAGGGGGGAGTGAAAGTGAAAGAAAAAAAAGTAGCACTGCCATCTAGAGGCTTGGATATATTGTTTCTTTTTTCTTCTATTTGTTTATGTATTTGTGCAATACTCAAGGACTCTGAGCTTTGCACTGGAAAAGATAGTGGGATGAGCATGGCAGATTGTTTACGCAGGTGCCGATCTGTGAAACTATTGATAACTAGAGTCTGGAGTTGAAGTTGAAAGAAAGAAGATTGAAGTGACCTTGAAAATACTGGATCTAAAACTTTGAGTTGACTTATTAAAGAGCCTTGGATACTTAGTGGCAGTGACTGGCTTTACATTAGAACTGTTTATTTTTCACTTCGTTTTTTACTCCCCCTCCAGTTGGATTTTTATATTTGGATTTCAACCTTTTACTCCAGGAACTAGAATGTAAATTTTTTATTCTTTTTGCTCTCTTCCTTTTCTCCTTCTTACTAAGAGAAATAATTGGATTAAGATATACAAGTGCCTGAAGATTTTTTTTCTCTTTTTATTTTTGGGGAGTGGCAATTGCCTGCCTGTGGTCTTTTTTTTCTTTCTTTTTTTAAAAATAAAGTTTTATTGAGTTTTAACAAAACAAATAAAACATCTTATTTGAGTACAGCATGGTTCCGGGTTATCATATTTCCATAGACACAATTTCATATGCATATTCATCTTATGTATTCAACTTCATATTTTATTACGCTTTTTCCAACTTCTCACTATTTCTCCCTTTACTTCTTAATTTTCTTTTATAGTTATCTAATTTTCTTCTTATTCAATTGTATTTCTTTTACCTAAATTTCTATATCTGTTTATTCATTATACTTAAACTTTTGTCTGTCTTGTTTACAATTTCATATGTTCTCTTCCAACAGTTGGACCAGAATTTCTGTTGCTAAGGCAGGGGGTTGTTAATTTTATTACCATTTTTGCCACAGTTGTGAAGCAAATCACTGCAGTTGTTAAGTGAATCATGTGTTTGTTAAGTAAATACAGCTTCCCCCACTGACTTTGCTTGTCAGAAGCTGGCTGGGAAGGTTGCAAACGACATTAATACTACTGCGGAGTGCAGCAACTGTCCTAAATACAAGCTAATTGTCAAGGACATGAATTTTGATCACATGACCATGGGGATATTTTGAGAGTCACGCCTATGGGATCTGTTTTAATCCACTTTTTTCAGTGCCCTTGTTACTTCTAACAGTCATTAAATGAATGGTTGTAAATCTAGGGTTATCTTTATGAGCAGAACGGCCTGGCCTTTTCTCCGGATTATGTCCATTTATCGAGGTCATAATCCCCATCTGTAAAACAATCTCTAGCAGTTTCTACAAAATGTTTGTTTTCAAGATTTGTTTCAGGCACTGCAATTCAGACACCACACCCTAGCCAGTAATTTACCTTATCATATTCTGAGTGAAATGTACAACACACTGCTGGGAGGAGCATTATGCAATACTGTATGAAGAGAGCTTAAGCAAACCCTTTTGACAGCCTTCTCAGGAAGCAGAACTGAAAAGTACAGTAACACAAAGTAAAACTTCAGAGTATGGCAGGACTCCTACATTCACTTAGAAAAGAACTGTAGCAAGGCAGAATAAGGAGGAGGGGCTTTTAGTGACCTGCGCTTATTTTTCATATATTTGGGGAAACGGTGATGACACCATTCAACGATGCAAAAACCACCATCTCGTCCAGCCCGATGTGATAAAAAACCGGGTCTCCTTTAAATCATTGATTCCAGGCGACAGGCCGGATCCATCCCTATAGTTTTCTTGCCAGTAAGACAAACATGGCTTGCCGCTGATTTTAATCTTTTATTTTTATTTTTTTCGATTGTCCCGTTTGCCCTCCTGCGCAAGAACTAGGATGCTATATCCGAGCTGCGAACATCCGGATGAGTTTTGTATTTCCCCTTTGCTGCCATCACAACGGCCGTCCGGATTTTTTGCCACCCAGAAATGGTAATGAAAAGAGGGGATGGGGGGGGGGCGGTGCGCATAAAGGCTTTCCTCC
>JANHFN010056974.1:0-11274 GCA_032468175.1 Toxicocalamus goodenoughensis
AGAAAATATATATATATATATATATATTTCTTCTTCCACTGCACTTCCAGATCAGAGCTAGACACCTCTTGTGCTTTTGGCTGACAGGAATATATATGTATATATATTCTCAACATGTCAGAAGTTGGGAAAAAATGGGCATCCATCAAAACTCAAAATATGTGGGGGTAGGGAGAAGCTTACACACATCTTCTTTTTTAGAAAGTTTGCTCTGAACTGATAGTGAAAAAAACACAATGTTCTTCTCTGGAATTGTTGGTGATATGTGTATGCCAGGCCAGGGAGGAGGGAGAGAATTGTGAGTATTTAAAAAGCAACTTATTTAAGGAGGTAGGAAAAGTTTAAGGCTACCACCCAAAGGAAATTTTAGACGGTAAGATTTGTGGTATGTAAAATGTGGACATTGGAGAAAAAAATTCTTATTTCTCCTTCTTAAACTAAGGCTCTGCAGTTATTAAATTATAGTAAATGTCTGGGTATATTAATTGGAGAGAATTTTTCCAAGCTTCCTTGTTTCATGTATAAATTGGTACACTCTGAATCTTAAACCCCTTCTATAGCATTAAATCAAAAATATTAAATCCAGGATATTTGCACAGTTGTTTTAGTTTTAACCATTAGAAAATTTTCTATCCTTGTTTTAAGCAAATTTTTCACTCCAAGTCAGTCTTCATTCCAAGTCAGTCAGAATAATTAATTTTCCTTCTACATTTTTCTCCAGTCACAAATGTTTATGCCTTATAATACTGGTCAGCTTTAACCCATGGCAAAAAGGATAAGCCAGGATTAGGCTAGAGGTTTAACCAGGCCAACCATAAACATTGGCTAATTCTTTTAGCATTATGTATGAGGCTATCTTGAATTGGAGAGGGGACGTTGAAGTTAGATACAGAAATGTGTTATAATGGTCAAAAGTAATGAAATATATCAAAACAGGGAGACATTAATAAATAAATGATTTAAAAAACAAAACACAGAACTACCCCATAATGAATGCAAGAAATGTTCTGGATTATGTAAGTCATGGGTGTTTATATCCAAAGCTATGCTTTCTCTCAAGAGAAGAGAGAAAATGATTATTTTGGAAAAGAATTGCAGATCCCTTACTCTAAAAGGAGCACTGCTGAAGTCCCCCTATTCATCCATTCAATTCCTAGTATTTTAAATCCCACTGCACAGACCTCTCAAATAGTCATCAGGGCCCCTTATGGAATAAAAGCTTCAAGTTATGTTTTCCTCTGCCTTAGAGTCATACTTGTTTCTGTATTGTAGAGCTTTTCAAGCAAAACTTGAGTTAAAAAACCTTATTCTTTTCGTCCTCTCTTTTTAAGAACATAAACAACCCACCACATTATTTTAATTAAAGAAAGTTTGTGGACTAACAAAGGGACATGTACGATTGCTAATTTTCATCTGCCCTAACCAGAAAATGAATGGCATAGGATGATGGGAGATGCAGCTCACAAATATCGAGTTGTGATGCACTTCTGCATAGGAAATAGAGAAATAACCTCTTTTGCTTCTAAGAGAGTTTAAGGAATTTATATCTTACTCTGCAGAGTGGCCTTCCCAGCCTAGATATCTGCTGGAAACCACACCATGGTTGTCATCTTGCACAGCACACAATTTATACAATTCTCAGTTGCACAGGGAAGAGATGACGTCCCCACCCTTCTGGCTCTCTCTCTCTCCCCCCAATGTGGTGCCTTCTAAACTTTTTTTCAGCTTTTGTTATTCCCTGCCTGTAACTGATTTGGAGAGGTGGGGGGGGGGGCTGCCACCCGGCCTTTGAACCCCCCCCCCCCCAGGCTGTACTGCAAGGGAACATAAATTGGATTAAATGTCCGGTCACTTAACAAGCAATTAATTAAATGCACTTAGTATGTGATGTTCCCACATTTTAATGCAGGGCTGGGTGATGGTTTTTTGCACACATTCCCCCAAAATTCTTGATTACACCGGATGTATGAAAGCAGCACCGGTCTGCAACTCTTTAAAGCAACTGCGTCTTTTCACAGCATCACGTGGCAGCTGTCAAGGTTGCATGATTTCAGAAATCAGTGCTCCCCAGCACCTTTTCTGAATTATTCCCAAACTGTTGCACAGCTGTAAGGGAACTATGTATAGTGCGTTGGAATTATTTGGAAGGGCTCCAGGAGCTGCAACCAAAACCAGGAAGCCCATAAAAACATGCAGTTTTGCACCCTTTGCCCTGGCATATCAGACTGGAAAAAGTGGCCGTAAATAATCCCATAGATGATGGTCGTAAACATAGACTTAAATCAGTCGAGAGTTTGATTCCCTTTTATTGCACTCAGTTGCTTCACTTCCCCACCCATCTATTTATATGGAGTCATCCATTTATACAGGGGATTTTGATAGGAGTGGAAAGACTGGAGGAATCCCTGCCCTAAGGAAGTTTGAGGCCACATTTACTGTGACTGAGTGTGTGTGTGTGTGTGTGTGTGTGTGTGTGTGTGTGTGTGTGAGAGAGAGAGAGAGAGAGAGAGAGAGGCAGAGAAACAGAAAAAGAAAGGAGATAAGGAAAAAGCAAGAGAGAAAAGAACCAAAGAAAGAGTGAGACAAAGGAGAGAGAAAAAGAAAGGGAGAGAAAGAAAGGAAGAGGCAGAAAAAGAAATATATAGATGGAGGGAGGGAGAGAGGGAGGGTGAAAAAAAAGAAAGGAAAGAGAAAGAGAGAGAAAAAGAGTATTGAAGTGGTAGCATAACTGTAGACGAAAAGCAACAGATCTTCCCTAGGCTAAGTTAAAATGGAGTTGGTGGTTTGGAAAAACGTAATGCCTTATTTTCTGGAGCTGCAGCAAAAGAAAAATTAATTGCCGCCACCACCACCTCCTGTCCTGTCCTCCGTTAAGAGAACTTTGCTTTGTTGGAAGAATCAGTCAAAAAGGAAGCATGAAACAAAACAGAATGCCCAGTGATATCTTAAAAAAAAAACCAACAACCCTGAACACATGTGGCATCTCAAAATTTTATTTAAAAAGGCTGATCCTTTCGTAGATGTCCGTTTGCATGTACCAACCAGAGCAAGTAAATTCCCGCCAATTCTTCCCCGTTGGCTCTTGAGTTTTTTTTTTTTTGCAAATGCAGTGTTAGGCATTTGTTTCTGGAGAAAATATTATCAATTCCCTTAGACGGGCAGGAGGGATGCTTGGGGAAGAGAAGCTAGACACAAACACACACATCCCGCTCTTTATGTTTATATTTCCACTTAAAGGTGAGAAATTTGTCCAAGATGTGATATTTTTAGAGAGCACACTGTGTGCACAACAAAATTCTGGCTGTGCTCAGGGCGACTGGATACCCTCAGTAGAACATTTCCTTTGCGCTTAAGGAATGAAACTTAATGCCTGAATAGGATAGGCAAAGAAGAAAAAAATAACTTACCTGCAGGGTAGGATTTTCACTGTGGGGTTGAGCCCCACTGTGGAGAATCACAGCTGACGACCACCCCTTAAGCCCCTACCTCCTGAGCTGCAATATTTTTTATTTTTATTCTGAGGGTTTCTTTCTCTTCATTTGCATCAGCAAAAAAGATAGGAAAACAATTAAATATTTACCTAGGATTGAGTGGCCCAGCCTGAACGCATGATTGGTTGTAGCAAACCATCAGCGTTTCTTTTTAATTTCTTGCAAACTGTTATATTCTGATGTTACCCCAAGCTGAAAATGGGAAGGATTTATTTTGAGATCTTGGATTCATTTTCAACTGTTTTCCGGGTTTCTGAAAGGGTCAGATTTGCACCCCGTTTCATCTAAATAGGGAATGTCCAACCTTGGCAACTTTAAGACTTGTGGACTTCAGCTCCCAGAATTCCCCATCCAGTCAGCTGTGTGCAAGGAATATAAATCTTTCCATTCCCCAGCATCCAGTCAGAGCTGAAGAAGCTTCTTGGATAAGAAGTGAAATGTCTTCAAAGAAAAAGTCCAGTTGCCATCCAGACGACCATGACCTGGATGACTGAGAATCTCCGTAGACAAATATTCTTTAAAGGTCTATGGAGCTGAGAGTAACTGGCCAATGTCAGGTTATACATTCAAAATGCCACAGAAAATGTATGCATTATACTTGGGCTTGTGATAGTGTAGATACTCCTCGACTTACAACCATTCATTTAGTGACTGTTTGAAATTGCAATGGCACTGAAAAAAGTGACTTATGACTGTTCCTCACACCTAAAATCATTGCAGTAGCCTTGTGGTTGCACGATCAGAATTCAAGTGCTTGGCAGTCAACTTGTACTTATGACAATTGCATGTGATTTGTGACCTCCTCAGCCAGCTTCTGATAAGCAGAGTCAACGGGGGAACCTGGTTAATGTCCATGTGATTCACTTAACAACTGCAGTGATTCATTTAATAACCATAGCAAAAAAAAAGGTTGTAAAACCTGGCATGACTCATTTAACAACCATCTTGCTTAGTGCTGGAATTCCAGGCCCCAATCGTAGTCATAAGTTGAGAACTACCTATCCGCAATCTTTCTGAGGTAAAACCCTAGGAGTTGGGAGGCCACTTCTTCTTTAAATGAGGCCTGCAGGACAAAATAACTAACTTAAACTAACATTGAACAAATTTTTACTACTCGTATATAGTTCGTAAGATAAGTTCTCATTGGTTCCTAGATATGTAATTCAATCGCCTCTCTCTTTCGCTCATTAAAACATACAAATGCCAGACCTTGAGTTGATTAGGACCAACAACAACATTGGTTGCCTTCTGGATTCATAAGAGAACACAAATATTTTGCTCCCGCTAGATTGCCAGAAAAATATTTACTCTTGCCCAGCAGAAACAGGACAGAACAGAACAGAACAGAACAGAATACAGGTAGTCCTTGACTTACAACAGTTCATTTAGTGACCAAAGTTACAACAGCCCTGAAAAAATGACTTGTGACTATTTTTCACGCTTATGACTGTTGCACATTCCCCATTATCGACATTCGGATGCTTGACAGCTGTCTCACCTTTATGATGGTTGCAGTGGCTCTGGGTCATCCCATCACCTTTTGCAATCTTCTGTCAAGCAAGGGCAATGAGGAAGCCAGATTCACTTAACAAACCACGTTACTAATTTAACAACTGCAGTGATTCACTTAACAAATGTGGCAAGAAAAGTCATAAAATGAGGCAAAACTCAATTAAAATATTTCTCACTTAGCAATAGAAACTTTTGGGCTCAATTGTGGTCGTAGGTTGAGGGCTACCTGTATAATAGAGTGGAGTGGAGTGGGGTGGAACGGAATGGAATAGAATAGAATAGAAAATATGGTTCTATGACTGGTGCTCTTCAGAACTACCGGTTCTACGGAGGTGGACAGAACCGGTAGAATCCCACCCCTGCTTACGACCATTGCAACATCCCCATGCGGTCACATGATCCAAATTCAGACCCTTGGCAGTTGACTCATATTTATGACAGTTGCAGTGTCCCAAGACCACATGGATTATCTTTTGCAATCTTCTGACCAGCAAAGTCAGCGGAGAAACCAGATTCATTTAACAACTGTATTACTAACTTAACAATTGTGGTGATTCACTTAACAACATGGGGCAAAATTAATTTTAACAGCTATCTTGCTTAGGAATGGAAATTTGGCACTCAGTTGTGATTGTATGTTGAGAACTATCTGTATGTAATTCAGCCAAAGGTCATTCTTCTGTTGGCTAAGACCATTAATCCTTGTTCTGCCTTGCAGTGCCAAGACAGACCAATTTCCCCCCCTAGTTTTGGGATTATCAACGAATGAAGGAATCAATCAATCAATCCAGAATGTCAATATGTACAGCTGACTGATGGGAGCCTGTTATTTTTATCTTTTCCTACCATCTTTATTAACCTCTTACAATTATTGTGGGTAACTTCCACCACAATTTGCACTCGGCACACTCCAGATCACAGCAAGTGTGCATACTCCATTTAAATGATCTAAAAAAAAGCATAGCTTGGGGCCTATTTATAAAATAGCAGCCAACTTCAAAAGTAATTAACTGGCAAAACGAGGATAAAAGGCAAGTAGGAAGACTGCGAGACATGAACAAAAGGCAAGAATTTAAATGATCTGTACATCACCAGACTGTTCAGAGCCACTGAAATAATACTGAGAGTAATTAGCATGGATTACCTCAAAGGGAGTGGCTGTAATTATCCCAGCCTTAATCCTTGTATATGCATAACTGCAGCAGAATAGAAAAGGAAAAGAGGACACCAGGTGATCCCTCTTCCATTCAAAACAGGAAGGAAATAATTTGGTGGATATCCAGCAGATAAAAGGAAAGAGATAAAATGTGGAATATATATATTAAAATGAGCTTAGCATTATCAACCAAATAAAAGCAAATCCTAACCAGTATAAGCCAGGAAAACGTGTTTGGCATTTTCCCGTGCATGAAACACCATATCTACTTTTCTACATTTATTCAGTTTTCTGCATTCCCAGGGACGAAACGACAAAAGGAGGAGAGTTTCCCCATAAGCATTAAATACAGGCAGTCTTCGCCTTACGGCCACAATTGAGTCAACAATTTTGGTTGTTAAGTGAGACATTTGTTAAGTGAGTTTTGCCGCATTTTGCAACCTTTCTTGCCCCCGTTGTTAAGTGAATCCCTGCAGTTGTTAAGTTAGTAACAAGGCTGTTAAAGTGAATCTGGCTTCCCCATTGACTTTGCTTATCTGAAGAGGATCACATGATCCTGGGGAAGCTGTAACCATCATAAGTATGAACCAGTTGCCAAACATCTGAATTTTGATCACATAATCATGGGATGTTGCAAAGGTCCCTGTCAGGATTCCAGCAATCGCCCTAATTAAATCATGATTCTCAAGTCAAACTTCAAAAAACTTCAAAGGATTTATTAGAGGCGACATACTGGCACTGCCCTGTATGAAGCCAACTCTGGCATACATAATTTACAGTCACCTGTGGCCCTGTTTCCCCCCTCCCCCCTAGGTGTCTCATAAACCAGATTTTCCAATTAAGCATGTTCATAGGCTGGGTGTCATCATTCATGTTCTCCAATTAAATATATTCCCTGGCAAAAAGTGTTTTAGTTACAAACTTTTAAAGATAAGAGTGGGAATGTACTTTCGATTTTCAAACTGCTACACTGCTCTTCCAGATTTTCTTCCTCCCCCTTTTTTTATGGCAATTACTAAAACAGGCATAGGAACTGTGAAAAACAGTCATAAGTCCCTTTTTTCAGTGCTGTTGTAACTTTGAACAGTCACTAAACGAACTCTTGTAAATCAAAATGCAACTTCAAAACTTGGAAACTAGGTTTCTAAGTAGCTTTTAGGGGGGTCCCTCAAAGTTTCAAAAAATTGCTAAGCAACTAGCCGTAAGCTGAGGACTACCTGTATGCTAGACCATCACTGTGGTGTCCACATCAAAAAAGTCAAGTTGCGACAACTTGTGATTCAACACACCTGGAAAAGGGCAGGCTTGAAACCTGCATTTTGGGTTACCGTTTTGACTTTTCTGCCCTCTCTCCCTCCTTCCAAATAGAGAAGGACCTTGAGAGTACAGCTTGATTTCTCCCACCCAGTCAATAAAACAATCTGGCTGCATCTTTGAGCTGTTTCTGTTTCCCAAAGTTGACTTCTCTTTATATTGTGCGAGGATTTTGAAGCCGGTGAATATGAGTTGGTGGTTGAGGTCCTGTTTGTGTGGGTTGAATTGTTTGTGTGATTTTTATTCTTCGAGTTTATTTTGTTTTACATGGTTCAGTCTAAGCCACTGTTTTGCATTGTTGTAGGAAAGCACTTGCAAACACAGCAGGAGGAGGGAATAATTATTTTAAAATTTAAATATAAACTACGCCAGTCACCTGGTGCACATTTACAAATAAACCAATTCCAGAATTGATTCTGTTTCATGTGGAATATGATTGTAGACACCACTGTCTTTTTTTATTACGGGGCAGAAGAAGCCAGGGGAAGAAGGAATAGAAGCTACAGTTTTTACTTCAATTCTTGTTGGTGTTCTGCATTGCTACATTTTCCTTTTCAGTGTACAGGTAGTCCTCAACTTACAACAGTTCATTTAGTGACTATTCAAAGATAAAATGGCTTTTATCTGCAACAACTTTTGCATCATCCCCATGATCACATAATCTAAATTCAGATGCTTGGCAACTGACTCACATTTGTGACAGTTGCATGTCCTGGGGTCACGTTTCTGACAAGCGAAATCAATGGGGAAGCCAGATTCACTTAACAACTGTTTAACAATTGCAGTCATTCGATTAACAACTGTAACAAAAAAGGTTGTAAAATGGAGCAAAATTCATTTAACAAATGTTTCACTGAGAAACGTAAATTTTGGGCTCAATTGTGGCCAAAGACTACCTATATTGATTTAAGTTTATGAACTTGAGCCAAAGAATAATAATTCTTTATTTCTGTTTGCCACCAAAATTATCTTAGGTGGATGGGTGGCTATAGAAGTTTGTGAAATAAGGAATGAATGAACGAAAAAACAAATGAATGAATGACATGACCTTCCTATTTATTTTCCTTTCTTTTATACACAGTTAAGATGCTGTGACAACCAGAAAATGTAGCAATGCTTGGAATGGACCCCTTGCTTGGCACTGCAAAATAAACCTTAAATGGTATAAAAATCAATGTAGTCCTTGATTTACAACTGGTTGCTTAGTGACCATTCAAAGTTACAACAAACCTCTCCAAGGCTACTTCCGTTGGTGTTCGGAAGCTTGCATTTTCAGTTGTTTGCAGCGTCCCATGGTCAAGTTATGAATCAGAGTCAGAATAAAACTGGTAGGGACCTTTGAGATCCTTTAGTCCAGCCCCCTGCTCAAGCGGGAGAACCTATACCAATTCAGAACAAGTGACTGTCCAGTCCAGGGGTGTTATTTTCTATTTCATTGAGGGATTCTACCGGTTTGGACTGGTTTGGGTGAACCGGATGTTGTTTTCATCTGGTTCACTGAACATGTATTTCAACTGACCAGCTGGCCCCGCCCACCCTGCCCCTCCCCTCCCAGGAGTCTCCACGTGGCCCATTTTCGATGCAGGTAAGTGCAGGGTCCGCGCGGAGGCTCTGGGAGGGGGAAAAAATAGGCCTTCTGGAAGTCTGGAAACGGGCTATTTCTGTCTTCTGGTGGGCTTCCAGAAGCCTGGGAGAAGCCTCTGGATCCTTGGGAAGGCGAAAAACAGCTCTCCTGGAAGTTCCAGTAGGCCACGCCCTCCATGGCCACGCCTGCCCAGCAAGCGGGCAACGAACCGGTTGCTGGGGTTTTTGAGGGCCACATCAGGGTTGTGTTTGACCTTGGGGAGCTGGGGGCGTGGCTAGGGTGGGCGTGGCTAGCTCGATGTCACTCATCGAGGCTCCGTTTTCTGCTGCAACGGCCCATTTTCAGCCACGACGGCCTCCTGCAGCCCTTTGCCAGTGAAAACAGAACTCGTGGAGGCCACATGCACTCTGCCCGGGCTCTGTTTTCACTGGCAGAGAGTTGCAGGAGGCCGTTGTGCCTGAAAACGGAACCCGGGAGGGCTTTGCGTGGCTCTCTCGAGCTCTGTTTTTGCTGGTCGAGAAACCGCGGGTTGATCCTTTGCTGTTTCCAGGGTGGGCCTGCGGGCCAGATCTAAGCATCCAGCAGGCCGTATCCTGCCCACAGGCCTTGAATTTGACACCCCTGGTCCAGTCAATTATGAAATAGGCAGGCGCCGTTTCAGTCATAACTCGAGGACTACCTGTCTATAGTACATCTGCCAGTTGATCGAGGAATGCTTTGTTTCCCCTAAAGAGGCACCTTGAAAGAAAAATCTGCTTTTCCCACATGTTGGAATACCATGTGTAAAAAAAGAGCACAAAAGACATTGTTATAGCAAGCTGCCATTTTATAGCTCTGTGCAACTTTCCTTGGCTGGGTTACATTTGTTGGGAGACGGGAAACCGAGACACCCCCCCCCCTCCAAGAGTCTCCTTTTCCATTCTTCATTCCCATGAACCTCCCAAATACTAGGCTCCGAACACCTGGATTAGTTTGAGTGAATTCCTTCTCTTTACTGAGGAGGTCATAAGGCCCCAATTAGCAGACTTGGCCAATTCCCCAGTTCAATCAAGCTGTCTCAGGTATTACAACTCTTTCAGACCTGGCAGAGAAAATAGCGTGGTCCCTTGGGAGCAAGAAGGAGAATTTGCACCGTTAAAAACTTTGCCAGCGTGCGCACAGATTTCAGTCATGCTGATTTGTAATGATCCTGTAATTTAACCTGGAAATAAGGAGAAACTTTCTGACAGTGAGAACAATCCACCCATGGAGCAGAAGTTGCCCTCGGAAGCTGTGGGAGCTTCATCACTTGAGACTTTCAAGAAGAGACTAGACTGCCATTTGTCAGAAATGGTGTAGGGTCTCCCGTTTGGGCGGGGGGTTGGACTAGATGACCTACAAGGTCCCTTCCAATTCTGATAATCTGTTATCTGTTACCAGCAACCTTGAATCGGCTGCCTAGAGGCAAATCTCCGGATTTTTTTTTTAAAGTGGGTTGTTCTGAACCAAGAAGAAAAGAAGGAAAAATATGTGTAGTTTTAATTCCATCAGGGGATCTGTCTACTCTAAAAACCCCAGCAGAAGCCAGATTCCTCTCAGGAAGTCCACTAGAAATTTATAATAATTAGGGGTGAATACAATATTGGGGAGACTCAGGTTTAAAATCTTACAGGATGACCTGTTAGCAAAATCGGGTTGGAGAAATGTTGCTTTTTGACCTGCTGATTCACCCAATAAAAGTTTCTTCCATTATTGTTATTCTGCTTCCTCGCATAGTCAGCCAGATGTTCAGACTGGATTCGGCATTTTAATCCACCTATTGAGTCCTTCCCAAGGACCCGGGATGTTGTTGTTTCATAATATTCAGGTATCGTTGCAGGATGTCAGCTATTCCAAGTTAGGCTGCCTTTTGCAATTGACTGATGGAGAGAATTTGTCAGTGCTGATAGTTTCCAAGTGATGCTCCAGTTGTTTTGCAATTGTACCTGAGCTGTGTGATAGTGAGAACAATTGATCAGTGGAACAACTTGCCTCCAGAAGTTCTGAATGCTCCAACACTGGAGATTTTAAAGATGAGATTGGACACCCATTTGTCTATAATGGTATAGGGATTCCTGCCTGACCAGGAGGTTGGACTAGAAGACCTCCAAGGTCCCTTCAAACTCTGTTATTCTATTCTATTCTATTCTATTCTGTTCTGTTCTGTTCTGTTCTGTTCTGTTCTGTTCTGTTCTGTT